>DWPT01004538.1:0-13136 GCA_018251895.1 Agathymus mariae mariae | reverse complement strand
CGAGAAAGTGTCCTCGGTGGGATTCTCATTTCTCTGGAAAGGATTTTCTGCTTCCTTATGGGATTTCGACGAATTCTAGCCTTGACTGCATTTACGGTCGGCCGGATCTCTCACGGTCATCAACAGACATGGTTTCGGTGTACTTTTGGATGGTACGATACACAAACATTCGGCTAATCCCTAGCGTTGTCAATGTATCAAAAATGTCGGCTGGCTCCTTACCTACTTTGTATAGTGCAATTACTGCAATCCTACTCTCTTTAGTGCCCCACTCCATTTTGAAAACAAATAATTTCTAAAAAAAAAAACATACAATGATGGCGGGAAAGAAGTCTATTTTTTTATCGTAGAAGCTATCGTAATGTATGTAAACAATCAGTAACAGAATTTATGGCTAGACTAGTTAATTACACTTAGAGTGTAAGATTTTTAAAAACCAACAACATTCTCTTTACAACTTAAGAGCATATTCAGTTCCATTAAACGTTAGTTTATATCAGCAACAACGAAACTTAAGAACAAACTACCTGAAAGGAACAATCGATGGAGCTATAAATCTAGCGTTCGGAAACTATCTGAGGAACAAAAGTCATAAATTCCAGTTCGCAATAGCAGGAACAGTTTGTAGCGGGTGTCAATTGTTTTGCCCGCTCCTACCGGTTTTTGCAACATGAAATATAATTCTGAAAACTATATTTTTAGGGCTGGCAAATATTTGTTAGATATTTTATAATTAATGTTTTTATCTACAAATTCGATATCAAGCACAGAAACTACATGGTATTAATATCCGAAGACTGTTAACTTGTGGAAATAAAGTGTATCTAACTAATCTGTGGTATCTTTATCACCTGTTTGCGTACCGATTATCTTCTTTTTGGTCAATTACGAAGTTAAGTGTAGCCAAACAAAGATATGTGTTAATATAACCTTATTTACTTATGATTACGGTTCTATTTGAATCACTACGCGAACTCTACACTAATAATTTACAAACAAAATTTTAATACCTGAATTGCAATTTTTCATTTTGACTGATATTTATTTATCCTTTATTGTTGTACACATGGTGTGTACAATAAGCGGACTTAAAACATCCTCTTATAGTTAACCTTGGGAATGTGCACAGAACTATAAAGTATTATATTTAAATGGATATTTATATAAATCAATACGTAGTGTAAAACTAAATTTCCGTCTGTCTATGCCCGACATGTATAAACGCGGTAATCTAAACAGATGTTCATGCGGATTTCACTAGTAGACAGTATTGGACGAGGAAAGTTTAAAAGTATGTGTTAAGGTAAAAAATGTGTACACAATTTGTAAATGCAAGGGTTTTATTTCCCAAAGTGAACTGACGGCGGTTTCATAATAATTGTGAATAAATTAATGAAGGAGTCCTGTAGACCAAACAGAAGTGCTGTAGAAGCAATCATATTGGAGTCATCATACCGATGTTAATTTTAAATATGTAATGTTATATGATTTTACTAAATAAATAAATATAAATACAAAAAAAAACTTATGCGAACATTTTTAGCATAATATATTTATATACATCACTTATATTGTTGTATCTAAACTAAAACATCATGTATTTTTGTAATAAAAATTGTATTCATTTGTAACAGTAGGTATTGTGTATTCGAACTGGAATCTTCAAATGAAACAATATACGTGAATACGCGGATGGGAAAGGTTTGAATGATAAATCCTACTAGTTACCTACTCGCCTGTGTACGCGCCGGCTGTTAATACCAAAATGTGCCAATATTTACAAAAGGATTGTTTTATGCAGATTGAATGAATAACTTTCCCGTAGTTCAGATAATAGTAACACTACCCGCAAAGTGAAAGTGCCTGGTTCGATTCCCGACCAAATCAGAGGCTCACGTGACAAATTTTTTGTTCTTAGTTTTGTTTATCGGAGAAGTCTCATTTGTATTCGTAAGATCCAAAGAAGTTCACGTAAACGTAATACCGCCATTATACTATTTCTAATTAATCATTGCGTTGAGCAAGTCCATCCTAACACTTCATCAGACCACCACCTTCATCATTTTCCGTCGCTCATACTATTCTACAAACACATGTTCAAGTCACGTTTACGGTCAAGACACTCAAAACCTAATAAGGTTAATGTATCTTCTTTTAATTATGTAACTACGTGTATTATCTTAGGTTATTCGAAGAGAGAAGTCCCTATTATTATCTGAATCAAAGTCACAAATTGAATAGAGAATTCAGTCAAATATATAACGTTATTAAATCAATCAAGCCTCACGATGAGGTCAAAAAGGGGTTAAGATCACAGTTTGCCACGCTGGCCAGCTACGGTTTGGCAGACTTCACACGCCTTTGAGAACGTTATTAACAATTCCCAGGTTAAGTAAGGCTTTCTCACTGTGTTTCCCTTCATCGAATCGAATACGTAGGCATCTGATTTGAAAAATTAGAGATGCGTTTGAAAGTTGGAATACAGGATTTGAACTTGAATGTCGCGAGCGGGAAACGTACATTGAAACCACTGATAAATTAAAGAATTAATATTTATAGGAATAATTAATTAGCTACTGTTATTTAAAAGTATCCTGCTATGATAGTATCAATTGAAAGTTAATCTTGTAACTTGTTGGTTTTAGAATAAAATTAGTAACAAATATGTAAAACTCGCACGTTCCGTACGACAAAAACCACAAAATTCAACAAACCGGATCCAACTCAGGTCGCTACCCTGTAAATAGTGGTTTCATATTCCGTACAATTACTTTAATTACTCGTTGTATAGCGAATAATGAACGGTACTGTCACAGTCATGAACACGGAGCGAGGGACGCAGTCTTTACGTATACCTATCGCATTGTCACGCAATAGAGTTCCACGAAGAATGAAGTAAGGTGGTAAATTTTATTTCACCTTCTTACTATTTAATTTTTTTCTAGTTTGCTAACGCTTAGACTTCATACCAGACGAGATTGTAGCCGTTAATCCTAGTTTGTAACTATGTGAAATAATTTAATCATAATTACGAAGATATCTGAAAATTTTGATGAGCGGTCAGAAAAATGTGAGAATAGTGAAAAAAATATAATTGTTACTTTCAGTGCTAATGTAGAAAATCAACAATATACCTTTCATTGAAATGGATTTAATTTGAATTTATTGAATAGCAACGTTCAATTAAATTCACTGCATTGGATGTCCACTGCGCTATAGTGGGTATTGATGAAGCGGTTAGTGATCCATCTACATTGTGGAAGTTCTTAGCAACTTAAAGCCCACCAAGATGGCTTAACAAGCAGAATCAACAGCTTAACGTACTTATCGAAGCACGGAAGCGCTCATGAAATTTTACCATCCCCAGCATTCTTCCAAATCATATCCGCACCGAGTTGCCCAAATCAATTACGATTAACATAAACAGTCGAGCTATGAGATCTTCAAGCCATTACTAAATACATATTCATGAATTGATATCTTGCAATTTATAACTTGAGTCGTTGCTACAGTCAATGGACAACAAGACCTTTATGCTAAAGAGTTCCGTCGGCCCGTCTGAATAGATATTTGTCAAGTTAATTTGAATAATGTCCGCGCTGTACAGGAACAAAGGTTCCACCGGATGAAAGGACGGTTTTATTCTATTACTTTTGGAGATATTTTTCGGATATACTGAAGACTAAGGCCTGCGCTCACTTTGCTTCAGAAAATCTATGTCTTATGTTTACAAATAGTTCACACAACGGAAGACAACTATTGATAATTTTTATCAATAATTTAATAAAATTTTCTTTGCTCCGTTTCATTATTTCCAGGGTCGAATTTTACTGTCTATTGATTAGAAACAGTGTTATTTATTGCAAAAGCTATAAAAAAATTGCCCTGTTAAGAAAATTTCCATACAATCTTGAGTTCGTATTTGGGGAGACACATTTCCGGGATCTTAAATATCGATCCATTATATCAATCACAACAATACTAAGTATCATCTAAATTTGTTTAGTGATTTCGGGAGATAGATACGAAACTTACAAAGAAATATGTTTTGATTCAAATTAACATCAAAATCCTGTTGTATATTTTATTTAACAAGTGGTCACGATGTGTAAATATATAAAATTTGTCAATCTGTATCCTAGCTTCGCGAAAGCAACTCATATTACTGACACGGTGTAGTATTTGTACAGAGGAACCGCGTTCTCCAAAACGGAATCCAATAACGAACAAAGACGAAACCGTCTAGTGTTCTAATATTGCCTTACATTGCTCTACTGTTTATCATAGAATAAAGACATAGAAGAAGGAAGAATCCGAAATAATAGGGACAATTAGATGGCGTAGCAACCCCCACCGATGTGTCATAAAGACCATTTGAAATAATTCTTTATTTGATTTAAAAAAGTGATATTTTAAGCTATAATGTATATATTCAATGTCCAGTATTTTTTTTTTCATATCTACCTAGTCAGTAAAAATTCTCAGTCGATCTGTATTTGCTAAATAGACAATGTTCTTTTTGTGTGTTAATATTTAGCAGACTAAGTTAAAAATTTAGTTAAACTCATTTAACTTTAATCTTAAATGTATTATTATTTCTTTTAAATACATTGCGTCAAAAAAGAAAACAAAATATCACATGAGTATTGGATGACAATATTGATTTTGTTTGTTGGTGAGATGATGTTGCATAAAGGTTCATTTTAGGTTCTATTGTAATTTTTGCGTTAAAACGTTGAATAAAGTAGACCGTCTTGTATCTATTTACTCTAGAGTGCACACGGAGGACGTCGTGTTTGCGATCCTATTCAAGAATTTGCACCTGCGTTCTTTGTCACTCTATTTGCCAATATGCATTCGTTTGCAACGTTTCACTCTTGGTTTAGCTTGTCTTTGTTTTTATTCTACATCTTATAACATGTTTCATATTACTTAATAATATATTAATATAATGTCTCTGAGAAACTCAACTGTATATCTTGCTCAATATAACCCAAAATGATCTATATCATTTGGTGTAAATGTTCGAGCTATTCCAGTATATTCACGTGAATCATATTAATTAATTATCTGCTTTGTGACCCATGACTAAAATTATAAGTGCTTTAGTGTTTCATAGGTCAGAGTAAGTCGTGGAATTAGTTATTACCTTACATATTACACCCATGTACTGTAGTGAGATGTTTTTATACATTTGGAATTAGGTATAACAATAAAAAATAATAATTAAATTGTAACTAAACAAACATTTCCGGGTATTTTTTTTTACAAAATTATAATCTGATAAGCCCCCACTCCGAATTTCGGGGTGGATAATTTATCTACCTTAGTAGATGTCACTTAGGTATAGTCCATACAAATCTCTAAATCAAACAGGGTGACAACTACAACAATCTTTGTATACATTATTCATGATATATATATATAGCTTTTGTCCATCTAGAATAACGTGTCTTTCAAACGGTAAAAGAATTTTACAAACAAGTGCATTGGTTCTAGGGATTTCTTTCCGCATATACACAAACTCACAAAATTCGCAGTCCCTCTTTATACTATTAGTGATCTTTACTAATACGTATTTAAATAATAATAGTAATTTAGTTATAATCGACGTGTGTAATTTAATCTGTGAAAACAAATCGCTTACAAGCAAGTTGACCTAACAGGAGGCATGTGTCCTGAATCTGGCGAGATAAAGAAGTTGAGTTAAGGCAATTAGGACCACAATTAGGAACAGCATGTCGCAAATTACGACCGCAGTCGCCAGTGGTCGCCAGACAACTATTAAGACGTTCCAAACTCGTCCCATAAGTTTTGTACTGCGCTAGTTATAAGTACATGGACTGGATGTTGTGCAAATAATTTAAAAAATACGCGGTCAATGAAATTGTGCTTAAAGATTGTGACAAGGTTTCTGTTCAGTGTTATACTTTGCATTGTTATATCAAGAAAATCGTGATCTAAGTATTTCTGTATTATAACCAAGTACGTAATATGTTACCTTTGATATATGTTTCTGCGTATGGTCACTGGTTAAAGACTAGACTATGGCGTCAGGATCCTCATATCGGAGGTCGCTAGGCTCTGTACCAACTGATACATTTCCAAAGGTACTAGGTCAAGTATTTTGAACAGCGGCAGTGTCGAAGTATTAAATTATTAAGTAACTAAGTAAGTAGTTATTATTAAGTAACTATTTTGTCAGCTGTTGAAAAATATATTGCCTATTTCCTTGAAGCAACTTTCGGTCAATCTTAATAATGCTACCTAATATTAACAAGATAAGACGTTTCAGCTCAGTTGGGAATATTGTTCGGTTACTTACTTTAGAAACAATCCAGTTATAATCCACCACATTATTAACTAACATACGAAAAGAAATATTTTCCCCACTGATGGTTGCTAAGTTGAACTTGGAATTAATATACTTCAATATATTTCAAAAAAAAATACTGATTAAAGTGTAATAAATAGACAACCTAGCATAGACGTCCGAACAAAAGGATGGTTGGGGCAATTAGACCCACGATTAGGAACACCATGTCGACGATTAAGACCGTGACACTCACCAAACACGTACAAGATAGAACTCTAAAATAAATTCCAACTCACCTGTACATTGACTTAACATAAAATTTTGTATTAAATTATATTAACGATATTATGATTAAATTTTTATTTTATGCCAAAAGTTACTTTAATTATTTTTTTTATAAATTTAATTTTACTGCTACTGTTTTATAAGTCACTGACCCAAATTCTACGATTTTCAATCTGTTCCTATATCCGTCTTTAACTCAAAAACGTCTTGGTCAGTCTTGATGAAAATAAGTATATAGGTAAAACACCTAATTGAGCAAATGATAAGCTATATATAATATCGCTAGACCTTATAGTTAGCGTAAAAATAACATTCAAATCATACGTTTGTATTTCTTCGGTAGCCATATTGATTCGTTTCTTTCTATGTTGGGTGTGTGTGTACAAACAAAAGTACTGTAGTTTTCTATAATTTACAGGTTATGTAAACTGATCAGTTAACTTGTTTCCATTTGTGTAAATTGTTAATATTTAATTAATTAAAACAATTTCTGACTATAATTTAAATCAATAAAAAGTAATGTAAATCCGTAAAACATGTCACACAGTTGTATTCCACCGTAAAGGGGAGATTGGGGCAATTAGAAGCACAATTAGGGACAACCCGGTGCAGATTCCGCGCATCCTGGGCAATAACAAAGCTTGCCAACTTATTAAGACGTTCTCTCTCCATACGGTTTATTGCATTGGGGACATCGGGGTCCTTTTAAAGTAGCCGTCGTAATCTCGGATTTGTTGGAGAAATTGGTTGCGATCTGCGAGGGTTGTATCTAATGCATCGTGGTCTCATGGGCTCACGCGCGCTTTGTTTGGAAATAAAAGTGTCACAATAATGCCGACTTAGGCGTGTTGTGGGTTGTGAACGTGAAGGAATCATTGATTTCTGTTATTTTGTTTACTTTTATGGTGATTCAATAATGTTTCATTATCATTATCATGGTTCCCAGATATTTTTAGATAAGATTTAATTAGGCATTTGGTAAGTATTGACATTTAGCATTTTAAAATTTACTTTTAATGAATCCTAGTTTATAACATGAGATTTGGTGCCTACAAGTACCCTCTCCGATGCAGGTTAAAATCTCTTAGTAACCTAAGTTCCATCGGTACAAGTCAGTCAATGATATAAAGTTCAATTTGACTTTTATATGCTCGTAATTTTGTATTCGTGTCCACGTGTTTTTAAGTATGGTTGTTTTAATATTGTATAATTGTATATATTGGCAGTTTTGTAAAAACACTAATGATGAGACACATGTGTCTGCCAAATAACGCAACTAGAAGAAAATAGCCCTCACCTTTCGTTCCTCAGAAGCTCTGCGCATGCATGTTTTCAAAATGCCTAATTAATGAATTTGAAGGGGCTGTTCACAAATGAAGTTTTCAATACATTAAATATACTGTTACTATGTGTATTTTTAAACATTTTTTATATCATATTAATCATTTTACATGAACGGTGCTTTATTTTTGTCATATTTAAGAGTTTCAAATTTGTTACTGACTTATTTAAAATTGTGTCGATATTTTTCTCATAACGCTTATAGTACGAAAGCGGTACGTGAAGCCAGAATAATAAAAGCTGATCCGATTATGGTTTCGAGCGCTGCAGCCAGACTTTCGATCAAACTCGGTCTAAAGCTTGTTGGAAGTGAAAATATTATATATATATAATAGCAATCTAAAATCCGTGAAATAATTAATGACTTAATTGGTTTTATACATTATTATTAAATCACGATTTAAAAACATGACATAGTTTAACGTTAACCTAAATAACTTAATAAGGATAGTATACATGTTGCACTAATAAATAAAAAACCTTTCACTCTTTTGCGACTACCACAAAGCGTGGAGTGATTTGTCTTAAAATCAAAGCCATTGACAGTGTTTCTCCAATAAATTTTACCACATACGAGTAATATATCTACATTGTATTTTAAGAAATAATTTAATATTTTTTTCGATTCCAAATATAGCTCTTATGGACTACATAAAAAAGTTATATATGGAATTTGAAAATTTTATTTCAGCTCCAAACAGGACTGAAAATAAAATTAGTCACATAGTTATTGTTATTATTTATTATTATATTTAACTACATTTTTTTGACATTCCTGGGTAACCTTTTACATTTAACACACACAGACCCAATTACACAAATCATTTTAATGGCGCATCTAAAAGTACGTAACAAAGAATTGTACCTTATGAAATGCCATTCTGTCATTGTGATTGATCTACGCTTTCATCTTTGATTCGTCCGCGTAACATTTTGGAATGTTCACGCCCAATCCAAGAACAATGTGAGACGTCACTCACTGCTGCGTCATTAATCGTTAGTGCCATGGAGACAAGTCATTAAGACAAAACCGGCGGAATGTATCTCCGGCATCGATGTTGACGCGTTCATGGACACAAGCTTAAACATTTATTATAATTCGATTAAAATTATGAAGGGAATATGTAACTACACCTTGCTGTAATATGAATGGGGTCTTAAAAGGCTTAGGTAGATGATTGTAGCTTTCATTAATGAATTGCCAGTTATTGAAAATATATTAGAATATTATATGACGTATTATGTGCTATTTTATAGATATGTCTTCTATGTCATATATTTTTCGTGGGGTTTTCATGTAAATAGAGAACAAACAGACAGATGAACAACTGTTCCTGGATTTTCATACACAACACACAGTTAATTGTGATACTGATACATTACCAAATAGTAAATGTAATTTAACACCGCGCACGAGCACCGTCCAGATTGAGCTAAATGGTGTGGAGCTTTGCGACTTCTAACAGGATCGTTCCTGACACGTTTCCCATCCGTTTTTCGGCAGGAAACAGAAATGGTAGCTCGTACTCCAGTATCGATTCCCCTTATACGTCAGGATGACAAAATGTTTATTTTGAGACTTCTTTGATAACTTACTTTTTCTTAGGATACATAAATTCTCACATAAGCCCAAACACAAAGGCAAAAAAATCAGCATAACATCACATAACTCATTATAACATTATTTCGACGATGAAATCTACACCACAGGCAAAAATATTATTCCTCACAGCGCAATGAGATGACTCATCCTCCTTACATAATGCTGTTAATGACAGGTATTGTGGCTGACTGTGCCAGACGTTTTGCTTAGATAAGTGGTGTATTCCAGTCACGTTGTAAAGATATTATATTGTACAGAAATCATATATGTAAGGTGATTATACAAGAAGAAAATTAACTGAAAATTTGATCAGTGTGACAATTTAAATAAGCTTTGAGTCCTAATGATATAAATAAATAATATTTAGGAACCATAGGTACATTATATAATGGACTTATTAAGTACTGAATTAAGGTCAGATCAATAGCACCAGGTCCTCTAGGAAATCACTGGTCTGCATACCAATCAACTGTATGGGCTATACAGCATAATCCCGACAGCACCCGTCCATCGTTTTAAGGATAACATACTTGTCTGACAATGTCCTACCACCTTACCTTAAGGGTTAACCGTGAAATAATTTTAATGTTTTAATTGCAATGCCGGAGAGTGTCCCAATGCAGAACGTAATGTGTTATCTATATCCTGTAGCTTCATCGACTCAATGATCATCACAAGGCACGTAGTTTTGTATTAGGTGAGAAGTAGCCATATTGGTAAATAGATGCCTCACTAACTGGTCCTAGGTTTTTAGTAAACAGTCCATTATTTTGAAGTCACCATAACGAGAATATCTAAAAAGGCGTGGAATTACAATACTACCTTTATATTTAAATGTATTTGCATTAACTTATGTTTCTGTTTATAAATACTTAGTGAATGAAACTATATAGAAGTTGTTTATAAGTAAAGTTTTAATATAATTCTCTTATTGATTCCATAAATGAAAGGTAATAAACTATTCCCTGAAAAAACTATCATACTATTTTGGAGTCTCTCCACAATATCATTATATAATAGAAAAATATTTTCCGTTACGTCTAAAATTACTATTCTGAAGTTAAGTTGTAAATGTGCAACGTGTGAATTCAGACCGCGTGCACGAACAAACCCGATAACGCGTCGGACGCAGACTCAATTCTGAGCGAACGGGTGCGGCATCTCCTAGTGCCTACTCAGAGCAAACAGAGCGTTTTGCACGAGTACCTACAACGTGTATCAATTGCTTTATCTAACGAAAATGTTAGTCTTATTGAAGTTATACTTTTGAATGCTTGAAATATTTTGACTCTTTGATACTTGTATTATCGACTTTGTTTTTCATAAGTCCTATTCTGTAACACTGAATTTTTTTTTTACCCCGAAAGAATAGATTTTGGATTCGATTCCCGGCCAAAGAGAATGACGTGACGATTAAAATATTTTCTCTTGGATCAGAGTTCTTCTCATCGCATTCGTCATCCACATTCCTGGTGCGGAGTTGAAGGTGTACAAGCGTTCATTTATAGGATTCGATACATTCAATGCAATTATAAGGCTGTCTACATTTCCTATGTTCTTCTAATTGACTTTTTTATTTATTATAAGTCAATTCTTGACCACACTTCCACTTGATGGTAATTTGTTAAAACGCAATAACTTAGATAAAACCCATCCACTTATGACTTCAGTCATCCACACTTTTAATATCATCCACAGTGTAATTGGATGAAAAAACTAATGCGGGTACTATTTCAATACTCACTGGATCAATTAGTAATTTGAAACACATATATATATCACTGACCCAACCATAGAGATATACCGTTAAACTAATTCTAATTTAGAGGGTAGATAAAAAATAAAGATATTATTTTAAAATGTATGTTTAAGAACATATTAAAGAAAACGCCCTCAAAAAGTCCACGTGAATGGAACGAAACGAAATTATAAGATATTTATTATAAAAATATTATAAAAATTTTGAATATTAAGAAGCTTTGAAAATATAAATAATTAATGCGAAGATCTTAATTACTTCACCTACAAGTCAGGACTAATTTAGAATAAAATATAAATAGATCTAACAACAAAAACATAACAGCAAAGAGACTCAAGTAATAGACATTAATGAACTTCCAATAAAGGCTATATTAATGAATGTGGAAGTTCCGAAGTTCACTGGTGACTCCATTAGTGAACGCACAGACTAGTTAACGCCGAACTCTCAAACTATTGAATATTGATGTACCAGACACAGTCTGATTTATACAAACTGATCAAATAATTCAAACGGTACAAATATAACACCGTTTATTTTGTGCCTTGTGTAGTTTTACAAGTAGTAACAGGGTAAAAAGAGGTATATCCTTGTTAAATGTAACGCAACCACTTCTGCTCCTGATTTATCCTGAAGAACGATGAACCAAGAAACCAAACCTTCCAAGATGAACCAAAAAATGTCCCTTCGGTTACAGGTTCTATACCATCTTGGTGACTGACCAGCGCTATGGGGGGTAACTTTCGAAATCATAAATGAACAAGTTGCGATGAGTTTTGTGAGTTTGTGCATATGCGGAAAGAAATCTTCGGATTCGGAACCACGGCATCTATTTCAAAAATTGTTTCACCATTCAACAGTGAGATTATTTTGGCAGGACTATATTATAAAGTGCATGAGTATAATTTGTTAACTCCGAACGACGTCGACGGGCCGCTAGTATTATATAATCGAAAATTAAATTTTAATTAATAAATAAATAAAACTATGCAAAATATTAAGGTAAGTACAAACTATCCGAAATTTTCCTCACTTATAGCTCCAGTGACCTTTACAACACAATTAACGAAGTTATTAAAGTCCGGAGAATCCATGATTCTCGAGGCACATTTAATATTAAAATCTAAGCGGACCAATATTGAAATTTCCAAGCGTCTCCCGTTTTATATTACGGGATGACATTCCGAAGTACGGAAACGTTCATAATGGTATCCCACTGGCAGTTACCCTTCAGTGACTGAGCAGCCCCCGATGCTTAGTTCGACGATTTTATATCATTTTAATTCGATGTCGCATTACAAGTACTACCTACTTGCAGTTCATTTAATGTAAATCGTGTATTCGCGATTACCTCTTAAAAATTAAATTAAGCATATAGTTATCTGGCATCGTTATAAATTATAGTTATTACGTTTGAAATGTCGTTTACATAACGGACTACCTCCCGAGCCTTCACTTTTGGCACCAACATTCTAACTCACAGAACATGGCGATACAAGAGTTTGAGGTAATGTAATACTTTTATTTATGACTAGGAAAACTGCCTTCGCATCGCTTCTGAAAAATAACGCCTTACGCTTAGAAATAGCACCTGCACTGTTTTAGGGCTCTGTTGGCTTGTTCTATGAATTAAAAATTAAAATATTAATATGTAACTTTTTGACTTATGGACGGATTGCGATTGAACAAACTTTCAGTATCAAGTGATGCTTAATGCCTTACAATAGTAAAAACCAGAACGAAAACGATTAAGCACATGTCTGACTCAGCTGGTACCAGTGCCCTTTCGTACGGTAAGCCGGATCAAGACCAACAGTATGTCACGCGAGCTT
>DWPT01004537.1:0-13136 GCA_018251895.1 Agathymus mariae mariae | reverse complement strand
TAGTTCAAAACTAGTTATTACCAGCCCGTTGTTTGGCGTAAATTAAAAGATAAGGTTCTATGTACATTATCCAGGCAATGCAATCGAAACGACATTAAAAAAGACATTGAGAAATTTAATACCGTTTCTATTTTTTTTTGTATTTCTCGTGTTCGTTGCTATTTTCGAGTTTCTATATCAACGAAATGAGGTTTCAGGAGTTTTTTCTTATACTAGACCCAACAGTTTAAGCTGTTTGTTATATATAAGCGTTTTGAGGTTTATAAGTTAGAGAGAGTCAAAAAAAGTTTTGTGTTTTTTATGCCAGCAACTGAGTATCTGGGGCCTCTTCATCACAGAGTATCAACTAAAGCATCGCTGATGCATTGTGAGCCAAGATAAGGACAATTGATTCGAAGAAAATTGTGAGTGATCCTATAAACTAATAAAAGTGCTTTTTACATACTAATATGCTTTTGTACACGAATGAAGCTCCCTGAATAACTAATGTTGCTTGGCGACTACACAAAGATTTGGGATATTTACAACACAAATCTTCAAAAACTTCCTACACACCGGCGGCAGTATCGCCTGCTCGCATATTCAACATCGCCTTCTGATCCTACTTACTAGCTACTTCACTATGGTAATGTGCGACCTCGATTCTTTATTACTGCATGCGCCAAATCAGTTTACAAGCCTTTTTAAGTTGAGTAGATTTGACTAGTATACTTGGCTTCTGAGGTTAGTTATAACACATGAGCAACTTTAGGGTATGCATCTCTGTGTATGTTCGGTTAGGTCAAGTGAACGTTCTATCACTTTCTTCTAGTACTGACTGATAAAAGAGTTAAGAAATAACAATAGAAGTTCTTAAGACATAAACAAGTCAATTAATCAATGTAAGCATGTTCATTATTGCACGTTCGATGGGTAATAGTTACAGTCAACGAACACTGCAATCAGATGTGATATATTATAGCTATATCCGACCAATAATCCGGAACCTCTATGCTCTACAAAGTATGGGACCAAACTTTAACATATATTTAATTTATATCGAACTTAAATTCAATTCATACCACTAGACCGGGGATGACATGTGAACAAACAAATGAAAATAAATTACATTGGCCAAGTTGGGGCGGCCTAGAATACTGACTCCAATCCCATGCTCGCAGAACAGGGTGCCGTAAGAGGCGACAGAAGCCAACCTGCTTGGTGGTAGGACTTCGCTTAAGAATTACATTACCAATATTATTATTAAGTCATTAATATTATTACTGGTTTTATTATCTTTCCGTAAATGTTGCCTGATTGATTAGCCCTTGTGCTTGAGTCAGCCGTCAAACGACTCATCATGTTCCGGCTGAGGGCTTGAGAGCCAGTACTTACCTTCTTCTCATTTCCTGCATTAATAATAATCAATATTTTATATTATAAAGAGAAAGTGGGAATTTTGTGAGTTTGTGTTCATGCAGGAAGTAAATTTTGGAACGATGGCACCTATCTGAAAAATTCTTTTACCATTTGAAAGGTACATTATTCTGGATGGACATTTATCATATACATATGAATATAAAATTAATTGTTGAATCCGAACAAAATCACTGCGAGACGCTGCGTAATAAGTGTATTTTACTATATTCCAAAGTAACAATCTTGGTTTAACTGATTTATTAATATAAAAAGAATAAAATTTTTAAAATCGCAATCATTCAACGAATTGAAAGATGGACTTCGAGTTTATGAGGAGTTTAAAACACGTTTCATACTTCTCTGTTATGTCACAATGTATTTGCAACCAAAGTTTCGTTCTTATCGGGGCTTGTTACTGAGATGCTTAAGTTTGTTACCCCGATCAGTACGAAGTATAGATTTAGTACGAACCAGTCATACGTAAGGAATCATTCAGGTAACCGACATTCACGTACGGTATGCCGACGTTGTAAGTAAACAGTCGTATTAATACGCTTTAAATAAGACGCAGTTCGCAATTCGAAATGGGTAAACTACAGTCGGATTGCTCTGTACCGACACAATGCAGTGGATGTGGTAACGAACGCACACCTGACGCTTGTTACAACCACTACCAGTGATTTTAGCAGGCCCTCGTAGGGAATTGGTAATGAATAGGTTCGGTAATTCGGTCGCTTAGATAACAAACATTAAACACAGTTTTGGCCATGTTCTCTGTTGTCTTTGTGAAAAGTACAGTAAGTCTAATACGGCTTTTTAGCAAGACCAATCTGACATTTTAATTAGCATATTTTTAATACCTAGTGCGTGGTTATCTTTTTTAAACAAAACTTCAAAATCTACAAACAAAAAAAACGTAAAATATTTCTGTAACAACGTTTCTCTCATATGTAGTTTAAAAGTAGTATTGCACTTATCGTACCGTATCGTAACGGGTCGTGGGTGGCGAGCACTAAATTCAATGCTGTTTAACGGGATGTTATGTCTTTGACTGCATTTGAATATTAAGTTTGATATTCAAGAGATAAGCTGAGTTCACAATGTCATATCCGTAAAAATAAACTTCATCACATTTTTGGAATTCTCTTTATCGAAGAGACCACGAGTTCGGTGTTACTAAAATTATCACCAAGCTAAATGATTGCTATAAAGACGGCTGAAAAACCCAGTAGTTGAAGCGTTTGCAAAGCGAGCCACTTACTCAAAATGTCATAGGATTGTTATCGGCCAATGGCTGTGACGTAACACTTTAATAGTAGATAAGTGAGTGTTACTTATTTATTTATATTGAACACAAAATTAAATCACAGCAAACACAATATGTATGATATTTTTTTGTACAAGAGCACTAATATTTTTATATAACATATTTATATTTATATAATACGTTATTCCTAATCACAATTCTTTTTCAGTAGGCACATCAAGTGGAAACATCGTGACACAGTGGGACAAACTTAGTGAGTACCAAATAATAATATATAATACATGCATTAATACATGCAAACGTATATGCAGTTTACATGTGTACGAACGTTAGTACTAATACCAATTACCATTAAACAAGAGATTCTGGTTACAACATGTAAAAACATGATGTTACTTAATATACCTATTACCAATTTTATATAAATAATAAAACCGTTTATTTTATAGTGAATAATTTAATCATTTCTGATATGTACGGCATGATAAAACAAAATCCGGCATTCTGAAGAAAAAAAATTACCTTAGTATCAGCAATTAGAAAGTTACGGGAAGAGTATATTGATGAACAATTACGTAAATGTAAATAAATAAATATTATGACACCGGCGTGTAGTAAGTATATAAATAGTAGGGGCCATGCATCGTTTACTGCCTACCAATAAGCATCTGAGCCCCTAGTTTTGGTCGTTTAGACTGTACCAATTTACAGAAAAGACTCTATTTAGATAAATATTTTCGACTATTTTCATATAAATAAACAATTATTTTTATATGACCGTCTAATTAGATGTTCAGGTAATTACTTCGTGAAACCTTCGCTTTAACATTTTATGAACCGGTATTTCTCTTGTGCGTGGGTCGTGGTGACCGTTCAATATCAGATAAGTAACTTTGCTCGTTCTCCGATTATTAATAGAAGATAATCAGTCTTGATAACTGAACATCAAAATGTTCAAAAGCTTTGTTAGTTCAACATTATAAAATAAGAGTGTCCCACTGCTGGGCTCGAGCCACTTTTTATAATATGAAGTGACTAAAGCTGATTACCTTGGCCAACAGTGAATTAACAGGCTATACATTTTTATCCATATGCACCTTTATTGTTAAAGATACATCTTTATTATTTTAAAGCGCTACCAAGCATGGAACAATGCCTTTGCTCCATGCTATGCTCCTTAGCAGTTTACTCTCCCTATCTGTCGTTATTTTTTTTCCATAAATTGCAATGAATTAGCGTTTTAATAAACACGCAGTTTGTTAATTAAGCTGAATGTTAAATTATCCAACACCTAAATTACATTGGATTCCCGCACAATTACGGAGAACTTTTAGATATGCAGGTTTCCTCACGATATTTTCCTTTATCGAAACAAGTGATAGTTAATTAGTAATGATGTAGTAGATATCACGATATGGAAATATAACTAGTGTTCTTCTTCACACTCTTTTTTTCTTGTTAGTTGCCGACAAACGTGCAGTTGAGGTTACTATCTAATTGTATGGTATGAACCTTATAGCACTGCCCGTATTCGTTACACTAAAGTCATCACCCAAGTCTGGTCAAGAAAACATTACACGGATAATTCTAAAAGAAGAGATAAACATAACAGAGCCCAGCGTCTGCTCAGAAGAGCGATCTGATACCATTACCTAGTTTACAATTTAGCAGGATGGACAAGAAGATAACCTTTTGAGACCAATCCTTCTTATAAAAACATATATATATATAGTTTGCCACCGAATGAACCGTACAATGTTTCTTCAATGTATGAGTCGCTTCCTGCCCTCTTGGCTGAACACAATAGAGATTATTGCTTTTAATGTATTCCAAAGAATCGAATATACGTATGAAATATTATACATTTATAAAAATTCGCAAAACTTGCTATTAAATATTAATATATTATAAGTCTATATTAATATATTATAAATAGTAATACTTAAAGTCTTTATTTAAAATATAACTGTAATAACCTAACATTAAGTTTAGAATGTTGTTGTTAAAGCGTAAAAACAATACTAAAAGTTAATGATAATGTTTTTAAGAGTTCGTTGAATCTAGCTATAATTTTATTTAAATTAACAATAAAAACAAAAGGTGGCAAAATTACAGCTCATCAATTACATGAGTTGTTGTCGAGTTACGATCTTGTGTCAGGAGATCGGCGGCTGGGGACGTGATCAGTTACTTAACGATGTCCTTGGGAGCTTAGGGAGTTTTAAATGTATTTAAATACACAACCTTAGACTCCACCATTTAACAAGAACGAATAACGGATTTATAAACGAGTACATAAACCATTTGGTAGTGACCCTACATTTATGTGACAGATATGGGTTTGTTCTTAAGGCATAGATATTTGTGGTGTTATATTTGTGAAAGTACATGCCTTCCGCAGGGAAAACTAGTGTGACTGCGTGAATATTTATAGTTTTGGTGTCACGATAATCCCATGAAAAATTGAATTTTGTACGGGTTCACTTGCGTGTGTGCTATTTTGTCTGGTATACTCTGTTTTATTGAACTACAATTTTTTTGTGTTAAATAACATAATTTAAAATAAAAATTAAGTGCATCACGACACGTACCAAAAGGATTGTCATGACGAACACATAGTTATGTTTTTCCATAACTTAAGGAACGTTAATCGTTTGAAGCCAAAAAGAATTCGTGCATTCTCTTCAGATGACCATGCTCGTATTATCACCAAAATACTAGCCGTAATGTTATAAAACAAAATAAATTTCTCTTTTTTCTCTCTGAACTATAAATTACAGGGAAATCTGTGCAAAGAAAAGTTCTCTGGATGTACTTACAGAAGGGATCTATTTCATATCGATTACGACACAGAACTATCCGGTGTTTTTTTATTAGGACGTCACTCAATTTTCGACTTATTTATAAGATGGTTATTTTGGTGGTTACTATTACAGAAAATTTCTTCAAAATTCAACATCAGTGCTACCTGGTGGTAGATGCTCTCTTCGTACAAATATAGTTTTAGAAATAACATAAGTATCTATTGCTCGTTGAGTGTGTGAAGTTTATATTCCCAAAGGCCGTTAGAGACGGAATTTATTATAACTAAAACCCCAAATCCGGTCCTCCAAACCTGCCGTTAAGATGAATCATAGGCCGTTCGTGGGTTCCAGATGATTAAATCTGCAAGACAAGAAGATTTCTGTTTTGCATGGAGTTCATGGGAACTGGATGAGATACAACTTTCTCAGTGGACTTATTACAATTGTGAACTTACCCACAATAAAAGGAATTGTCGTACATAGCAACAAATGCAAGAAACATGTAAAAAACAACAAAAGAATTATATTGTACTATAAATCACAATGAAATAAATAAGATATTCATACAGTCGTTGAAAACTGAGAAGACGAATGGTCCCTGCATTGTGAGAGGGTAGGGTCGGATAAAAAAGTATTCAATAATAAATCTGACTCAAGACGTCGATCACAGATGGGTCCCCCAGGATTGATATCCAGTCTCCAGCCCTTTAATGTGAAATTCGGGGAGAAGGAAACGTTAATATTGTCTTTGAACACATTGATATTAAAATTGATTTTATATAACGAAGGATCCATCTCTATTCAAGATCAATTCACACTTAATGTACTCACATCATATTTGCGTAATGGTTCACGTTAGTCATGTTCATTATCTGTCTGACCAGTAACTACCAAACTCTTAAATTCAATAGTAAAATTTTGATTTGACGTTTCAGCTCTGTGATCGTCGGTTTTAGCTTAAATAAGTTTGAATGTTATATACGTTGTAAATTTCTATCAATCGGCGCTTGATAAGATATTGATTGAAACTGTAACAAGTTTATGCTGCTTCATTCAATACAAAGAAAAAAAAAATAAAAACTTTATAGTTATAAATTTATTCACCACTTACAAACAAGTGATCGTAGTGCAACTTTTGGCATTTATGTCGATAATCAGGATTCCACCAGTTTCTGAACTGTTCGTAACTCCTGTGAATGGAAGCGCTGTAATTGGAGTTTAGTTTGAAGCACAGTTCACACAAATTAGATCTAGATCTCGGCGCGTAGTAGTAGTGGTTTTTTCAGTCAAAAAAATATTGGTACGTTTCAGGATTTTTGATAAGATAGTCGATGATGGCGCCAAGCTTTTTCAAATCGAAGTTCTGAGCATTAATGAACGACGCAGGCGGAAGGAAACTGAAATAAAATGATGATATATTATATCTGTTGTACCACTCGTAAATGTGTTCTCTCAAACTCATATGTTCCTGGTACTTATCGACAACATATATATAACGAAGGAAAAAATGATGGTCTCATTTCTTTACAGTTAGTAAGTATGATGACTTTAGTAGTGAACTGTGTGAATCATGAACCTCCTCATAACAAAAATGAGCAGCAAATATTAATTATATGGTTGCCTCTCAAATTACGTAATATTCTGGCAAGTCTCTTTCTTAAACTAACATTATACGCACCATAAGAAGTAATTTCACAATATCATACCTTTTTAGCTTTTACAGGTATACTTTACTCATTAAATTACTAGGTAAAGAGCAACGGTTAGCTGATATAATACATTTAAGTTAACTTTGAATTTAATAAAAAATTAAATTCGTATAAATATTTTCATCATAAACATTTTGAAGTTTGACTTTTGTTTTCTAGAAAGAAGTAATCATATTCTGTTCAAATCAAGTGGAACACTTAATTGAAATTTTTCATCATCCATATCTGTCCGAGTGAAGCGACATGACAAAATTATCATTCTAAGATGTTTTTGGAGCACTGTGACATTGAGTTCTAAATAAGTCTCCTCTATCCTTAGTAAATGCTAACCACTTACTATCAGATCAGTACTTTACTGTGAAGCCTGTACATTTTTTCATCAAGCCTTCGCTATGAAATTATCAAAATATATTGTACCTTGAATAGTTATGTCCTCCCATTACTATAGGAATGGCCAAATATGTCATAGCCTTAACAATACTATCCGTTAAGTAGTCATCAGAAATTACATCTTCCAGGATTAAATTAAAGAAATATTTCTTCTCGATTAGTTTGTAGCAATTGATTATACGATTTTTTGGGCATTTTTGATCACCGCATGGACCATATAAATCTACGCTGTAGTTATATCCATGTAGTTCTTCTTGTAAATCTCTTATATATTCCAGATAATTAGTCTTTAAATTACATGTGGGAACAACTAAAGCAACCGCTTTATTTTTCGTTTTAATTTTATTTTTGTACCGATCATTGTGAGTCATTTTAGCGATCCATTTCATTTGTCTCTTTGGACCGACTAAATTTCCTTGAGCATTGTAAATATTGAAGAATGGATGCACGATATCCGAATCTAACTTGTATGTCCATGTCCAGTTAAAAAATCCTTCGAAACCGGGATTACAGACCGAATATGTAGCTGCAGATTCGAGAGAATGGAAAATGTACTTTTGGTGTGGTGATCTGGTCAAATTTAGATCTTTCGGAACTATATTGACTATGTCGTGTATGCTAAAAACTACTGCATCAAAATTTCTATGGTCTTCTTTTAAAAGATCCTTATTGTAAGTAATGTAACAATTTATGAACTTACACTTCTGATTGATAAACACACTTTGACCTGAGATCATTTCCTGCTCTCTTGGATAGTAGAAACTAAATTTGCTTTTTTTGAACGGCTTCCACAATAAAATGTACTTCAAATCTGTGTTAAATCTTGCCTGCTCTTGTGATAAAGTTTGCTGACTCTGATCAATCAGATAATGTGGAATCGAACATATTACTAATGTTACCGTTATCAATGACAAGTAAACACTATACCTAGTCAAAGTCTTCCTCAGCGGACTTATGAAAATCATTTCTTTAACTTTATACATGAACGCGTCAATTTCTGAGTAAATTACTTGAAGTAGTGGAAACGTTATGTTCACGGCAATGATTTCCAAGAAACATTCAACCATTCAACTGCATGGAACAATTTGATTGTGTCCTGTTTATTCCCTCTGTTTATTGTTGACATAGTTTTGAAAGCATAAAGCATGTGTAGACTTTACAACATTGGAATGTGTTTACTAGGAAAGGTTCATTGGCTGAAAATATTTGGGAATTAGACGTTCCATCTGAGTTTACAGAAGAGGTGACACATATTATGTCCGACTTAAATCGGGAATTTATCGTCAGTTAAGAATTAGTTTCATTTATTGTAACTATTTATTAATTATTTATTTACCTATTATATATTAATTGATTCTATATTAATAGTTTTCCAATTCTTGGTCTGCAGAAAATAAGAGAGGGTCGTCGTCAATATCAAACCCATAATAGTCCCACTGCTGGTTTCGGGCTTCCTCTTCCAAAGTGTTGATTAAACTATAGTCCATCCCGAGGGCCAAATGTGGATTAGCGGACTTCACACACCTTTGAAAATCGTCGTACAGAAATCTTAGGTATAAAAATTTCCTCACGATGTTTCTATTCACCGAAACAAGTTATGCGTTTATGGTTCTACGCCGCGCCGGACCTTTCGACATTCCTGTTGATCAACGTTCATCACTATCACTACTGTAATGCTATATTTCAAAGCAAGTAAGTTTATAAACATCAATGAAATATAGAGAAAGATTAAATATTTTATCTAAAAATATTGTCTTTATTCCACACACTGCATAGTAATATTAATTTTAATAGCGACTGCGGAAACAATTGTTTTATAATGCGAGCGCAATATATATTCTACGAGCAAAAACCATATTCAAAGTTAAATAAACACCAAACTGTGTTAACATTTAGCGATAAACACAGCTTATGTCTATTCACAATCGAAGTTTTTAGAATCTCGTATTCATAGAACAGAAACGTACGGAGGTAGTTTGCACCCAAGCCGGGTTCTCTCATAATTTATGCGTTTCATTTCGCGATACAAAGTCGCGAGTTTAACCAACTGTCGTATGAAAAACTCGTTTTCGTATCCAACGTTTAATTTATAGCAAAAATTCCTTTCCGCGCGCAATATTAACACACGTATCGTCGGATTCTGACTAAATTTTATTTCGTCGTCATTGATATACGAGTAATGTACGTTCCGTTTTTAATTAGAAAGATGTTTAATTTGATAAACGTAGCAAGATTTTTCACGCGTACTATGGGATGTATATTGCAAATGTTTACGCATTAAATTGATACAAACGTTTGTGGACCGTACTTAATAAAATCGACTGATATATTAACAATGCACTGGCTAAATCTTTAGATCTATAATATTCTACACACTGGATGACACTGATCACACACTACCAGGACACAGGATGTTATGGATATGAAATTTCGGATCTGGATATGGAAACGGATATATGAATAATATTTTAACGCTTTTGGTTACGATTACGAATATGACATTATCGGTAGGTACGTAGTTTATTTATACGTATAACTCACTAGTAGTAAATGTTATTCACAAAATAATACTGCTGTTGCGTATACTGACATTTTTCTCCCTGATACCAAAAAACGGGTTATTACCACATTTGAAATAGATCAAATCGGCGTATTGACGGAGGTAGTAAATATGTGGCAACATTTTTCTACTTTATTTATACTGTCTATAACAAATGACGTCGTAAATAAATGTCATAAAGGTACAATAACCCCTTATTTTTTATCTTTAAAAGATACCCGGCCTACGTAGTGATGGGAAGGTAGTGGTTACGTGAGATTCTTATCCACGATAACCCAGGGTTACAAGGTAAGGATAACGTTTTGAGAGACAACCAGTAAACGGGTCTACTGCTTTCTTCTTGAAGTTAAGCTTACGTTCTCTTAATATTTATGGGCCTTGGTGATCACTTTGAAATAGATTCGGAACGGCCATTACACAATTATATTAGGAACATTACACAGAATTACATTAGGAACGGGCCACTCGTACGCTATTCAGGAAGTAAGCGAGTAAAAAGTTCATGTAGACGTATTTCATTTAACGTAACATATTCTTATTATTTCCAAAACTCTCCAAGTCCCGAGACTCGACTGACAAATGAATTCATTCACAATAAACTGGATCATTATCTGTCTGTTTGTTGTGAATTAAGCGCAGCACAAGACGGTGCTTATTTTCTGTTGTTGCGCCTCAAATTGTCGACACTTGAGCACAGATTAGCTTCGTTACCCCGCGGCGGTGTGCTCATTTAGTGATGCGGTTGTGAAGTATCGATAGATTATCTACAGTGTTTTAAATTTAGTCAGTACTTGCAAATTCTGACATTAAGATGGTTGCTTCAAGTAGCTTCTTGTGCCGATTTGAAGGTGGTTGAATACTATTTATCATAGGTGGTAAATTGCATCTAATATGGCTAGTTTACCCTCATATAATCAACAGTGAAATGTTGAATAGGTTTCGGTTGCTATATACAAGAGCCCAATTGACAAGCCAGATCAATTAAGTTCGCCTAGGCAACTCAGATGACCTAGTCTAATATGACCTTATTATTTTGAGTCTGTTCTTCTGTTCCTACGATTGTCTTTGTAATTATTATTAAATTTATGGCATTTGTCTTTTATCGCCTGTTTTTATTTAAATGTCTGTGAAGCCAAGTCAGAACTAAAACATTAAACTCTTCTCGGACGCATTGCCGGTAAGGTGTTATTAGTTAGAGTTTGTTGATATGTTACGATATGTATTATTATATAAATAAATAAATAAACGTTTACACATTTGCACTAGGATTCCCTGTGTTGCGGGTGGCATGGACATACACGAATATAACATCACAAATATTTATCTGTCACACAAATGTCTGCCCCGACCAGAAATCGAATCCGGGGCTCCCGCTCGGCAGGCAGGGTTATATACTGTTACATTAAGTTTTTATTTTTCTGTAGTTTTATACTATTTATATTAAATTTATTTTATATTTTAAATTGTATTTTTTATACTGAGCAAGTTGAATTTCGTCGTTTTATAATTTATTTTATCGATATCGATTTTTCGTGTTAATTTCTTTCTTAGATTTCCAAGTGGTTGGCGTTCGAAGTACTGGCACTGGGCGTTCAGATACGCTCGCGTTCTGCGCTTAATGGGAATCTCAATGTCGGTCATAATTGTTTTCTTTACCTTTGTACGTAGTTTAGTGTGCTGTTTGCGAAAAATTTTGACAAAGGCGACCTTTGTTATAATGTTTTGCCCGAAAATATTCGCCAGGTTAGGCTGGCGGGTGTTCAATGTATTCAGGATAGATTACCGCAGGCTGGACAATGAAACAGAGCAGGTGAAGTATTTTTTTATACTTTTGGTATTTTGCTTTATATATGGATATGGAGTGATTATATTTAAATAGCAGCAGGACATCTAGTTTTCTTTATGTTTCTGATTGTTATGTTATTTTCCTGTTCAATTCGAAGATTATAATAACACTTTTTTTTTTCTATCAATATTTCACGTTAGAACACAGTCATATTAATTATAATAACATTTTACATAATGAAAATAGTATTGATTTAATTGAATTTTGTCTTTTATAGAAATATTAATATATGTTAATCTTCACCCTTGAGTTGAAACTTTGTGCAGTTATTGTCAATGAGCTTCTAAAATAATTACAATAAAGTTAATAATAATTAAAATAATTAAATTAAATTAAAATAATTACAGTAAAGCCTAAAATATCTCATAAGGCATATTTATAAGGTATACTACATAATATATCGATACTATGAAGTATATATTCATAACTTCATACTTAAACTCTTTTTTTTCTGTAAACACTTTTCATCTTGTGTTTGTGTTTATCGACCTCCATAAATTGATGACTTTCATGTCCTTTTCATTAGGTCTATACCAATAAACACAATTATTTTTGATCTAGTAATGAAACGCTATACACAATCACAATCCAACACAAAGCGAACACGGCAATCAATTCGTGTCTCAAACGAACACAGAGGCGTTGGAACTCAATCACAGCGAAGCGCTGAAAGAATAAAAGCATGCTTCGCAATGCTTCGGTGCGCTGTGACATTTTCAATTCCATTTAGCCAACCGCGGCCGCAGCTGGACTGTCAATGAGGTCACGATGTATTGTACGAGCGGAGCGGATTTATTAGCGAATTATAATTATTCAATATTTCTAATCTCTCCTTTAAAAAAAAGTATCATGTAACATAACATAGCATTTTATGAAATTTTGAGGTGTCCTTCGTTCAAATTTTACTGTACGCTTCACCTATAGGAATGAATATCTAAATGGAATTACAATGATTCAAAATGTATAAAAACGGGTAGGTATTAAACTTTATAATTCACTTATATCGAGCTTCAAAAAATATTACATTTAATAAAAAGTACTCTCCATAATTGCAATTATGAAATTAATTTGTGATATAAAGTTATTGTAGCGAACGCAATTAAATGAAACTGCACGGTTCGTTGTAGGCCACAACAGATTAGGCAAATGCACGGCACATACC
>DWPT01004536.1:0-13136 GCA_018251895.1 Agathymus mariae mariae | reverse complement strand
AGTTCACACATTTTGGGGGTTTGTGCGAATGCGGAGGGTAATATTTGGAGTCACGTAAACCATTTGAATAATTCTTTTACCATTTGAAAGGTACATTATTCCCTGTTCACATACACTATGTCGTTAACATTACAACGTCAACACATTAATTAGAAATTGGATGCTTTTGTATTATGTCGATTTCACTCTTGTCTCTCCTTAGAAATTGGAAGCGGTATATCATTAGCAACGGATACACTAGTTTTCTGTGAAATTTCGCATCATATGACATAGAAAAGGATGAACGATTCGCTTCTATCTGACGTCAAATCGGCCTATACTATTCTGGCTGCTTCTTTGAAGAATACCCAACTAGGAAGCGACATTCTTGAAAATGAAATATGTTATGGCTATTTTATTTGGACGAGTGCGTTGATGCGTGTGTCAACATTTATTAGTGTCTACATAATTTACAATATCAATTACTGTCTAAATATTATTTGGTTTACGTTATCTATATCTATTAATGAAATTCTACCTGATCGCTTTCTGTGCATGAAGAATATATCAGAAAAACTACTATCAGGGGCCTTTATTAACGCAATGGGGCCCAAAAAATGTTATTGGAATTTTTGTCTCTGCGTTTGTGCGTGGTAATCTCAGAAACAGCTTAACATATTTCGTTTTGGTTTTCACTAATGTATGTATCACCTAATATTTAAAGTACATTTTATCACAATTCCTCTGTAAATAAAAAGTTATAAATTAATTTATAATAATGTAGGTACTATTTATTAGCATAAGGTGTAATTTTTCCGAAGCGAAGCGTGAGCAATTTGCTGTTATTAAATATATTGTTTGAATTCTAGACAACGTTTTTCTACAAATTCCCTATGTGAGCATACTTTGAAAATAATGACACGTAAACAATCTGTGCGTAACATAAGGTTATAAATTAATAATTATGTAAACTTAGGACAGCCATAATTACATCAGTTAAAATTAATAGAGAGGGAACACGAGCTCGCCGGTTGCAGGGCCGGAGGGTTGTTATTAGGTGCGTGCGGGAAACTTGACCTGATGGGCGCTCGGCTCGCAGAGGATAATGAGGCAAAATGTGTCGCGCTCAAACTCACAAGTACAGAGTCTGTTTTGTACTGCTAATTTGTACTGAAGTGCTCGTTAGTGACTCCACTAGTATGCAATTAAGTATTTTACACTTATGACGCAGGTCTAGGTGGACTATAGTCATTGTTAATAGTGCCTTGTTTTTATTACCTAATATTTATGATTATTAAATTGCAAATTTATTAAACTTCAGATTGCCAGGAGTACCAATAAAACTTATCGTGCTCTATCAGAAATCCGTGAGATGCTCCCGTACTGAAAATGTATCGAGGTTTATTTTTTGTTTTCTGTAAAATGTCGAGTCGAGGGAGACTGATAAATACATAGAAGCACCGTTATAAACTTTGTAAATAGTGACAAATAGTGTTTGGATGGCAGATTTCCACTGCAGAGATCTCGTTTGGAATTTTAGACTACATAAAACGCTTTACTGAAAAAATACTTTTTAATGTTATGAAATTTTGAAACCTCGAAGGAAATTTATGAAAGGGACCTTCTAGTTGTACAGATTTCCTCAAGATATTATTTTTCACTGAAGTAGGTGTTGATGTGTGGTGCCGGCAGAGTAGAATAGCATCACCCCCTTTCTTCGCGTAGGGGTCGTAGGAGGCGACCGAGGGAAAATTCGACCCTAACACTAGAGTCCTGCAGAAGGAAAACTCCAAGCTGATACCCGGAACGGGGTCACCGTCAGGCAGGTGTACCAGAGCTCTTAGTGTGGCAGACTCCTGCAGCCGACCTGGCTCCGCACGTATCATATCGTTGCGGATCGCACCAGTGAGACCGAGAGGGTGGCGCAGGTCCTGGGAAACCCTGCGTTTTCCTTAATTGCGACCCAGGTAACGCAGTGTCGCTGGAGAGGTCATTTCACCCGCGTAATGTGGATACCAACATGGGAAGTAGCAGTGTTTTAGCCATGAAAATCCCGTCTCAGACACTGAATAAATAGTCTGTCACAGACGTATGAGGCGTATGATGATGACGAAGTAAGTGATAAATTGTAAAATATAAAATTTCCAATTATTAATCGTATGCAATGGTCGAAATCTGATCGTGTGATTAGATAGGTAAACGTGATTCCCCGATTCTATAACGACTTACTTTACTCCAAATTGCAGTAACAACACCAGCAGAACGTACATTAAATCATCATTTATAACCCGTTCTAAAATCCGCCCACAATTTTTACAATTCATAAAATGACAGTATTGAATCTTTCATAACATATTTACGTTCGCGACAAAATCAATAAAACATCGTTTTATAGATTCGATATTTCTGTGCCAACTCGAGCTACAAGTTGTCGGTTGTGAGAATAAAATATCAATAAAACATTAACATTGCACTCGATAAACGCATTTGCTTAGTTCGGTATTAAATGTGACATAATCCTTACTGTTTATGCCCTGTGAGTAGTGTGACCAAGTTTTGTGGGTTGCTAGGATTAGGTTGAAGTTGTTTTCGTTAATTCTACGGAATGTTCTCACTGCGTACTTGTTCAGTAGGAGGACATCTGTCAAATGTTTGAATAAATAAAAAATGCAAGTAAAATTGCTAATTGCCTACTATTAATATAACCATTTTCAATATCTGCGATTTATCTTAAGTATTTTTCGAAATACAACTAATATACTATTGACATCGGAAGGTTAAATATGTTTAAATAATTGTACAAACAAATTCATTACGTACTTCTCACACTTTGTAATGTATCGATATGAAACTATAAAGTTTAAACGTACATTATTTCATATGTCTGTGATTTTGTTTATTAAAAAAATTTGTCTTGTAAATATCAGTGAATACCTGTATATACAGTGAATACCATGTATCTGTTACCGATAAGGGCTAATATATGTAGTCACGTCAGGAAGTAAGCCAGTATACATTTACTGTTAGCGCACTATAAAATTAACGGTTGGCGTCAGGCCGAATGTAAACCGAAATTAATTATAATCCGTATTATGTACTATAGTTTAACGATGCTGGTGTTGAAAGCATCGAAAGTAATGTAATTAATTGACAATAAATGTAACGCTCTATTTATTGGTATATCAATATTTATTAGAAAGTGTTTGTTTTGGATGCAGATTCACATAATATTACCCATATCAATCATCTATAGTACAAGTAGTTGTGTAAAGAGCATAAAATATCGCATAGATTTAAATTAAACGAATATAAAGGTAAATAATACACGGGGACTTTGTGGCTCTGTGAGTAACGGGGAAAGTAATCTCCGGAACCACGGCAACTATTTAAAAAAAATATTTTAGCACTTAAAAGGTATATCATTCCGGTTAGACACGGGCATAAATGTCATGTAAATATAGTGAATTTTTCAATCCGAAAGATAGTGGCTGGCCGCTTATAGATATATAATTGTGTAGGTAATTAGTAATTTACTATATTATGTATCTACCTAGTATTGATAATATTTTGTAAGTTACTTTGGGATACCAAAGAGGTACTCCGACTGGTCACAGAGAAATTAAATGTGTGGTACATAATTATGACCTTTCAGAAATTTCTGTATTCGGCTGAGATACGCAACAGAATGGTCTTCATTAAAATCTAGTTACCTTGGAATTATCTAGAAAAATTGTGAATGTTTCTATTTTTAGTTATTGTCTCGTAATTATAGGTAGGTACATACATTTACAAGTGTGATAAAATAAAAATAAAATATACTTTTTTGTGCTGTTATATTTTTAAAACAAGTAGAAGATGCAAAAACCAATTTAATGAAGAAATTCCGATATAAAATTCAATGAAAAAAATTGTAACAATGTTTCATGAAAATCCAAAAAAATGCCAATAAGGCCCAGAGCGAGCCAATTACGGTCTAACGGAATAATAACATCAATTTCCTGAAGAATCATCGAACTTTTCAAAACTTAATCTATGTCGGCACCGGGCTGTTACTTCTGAAATTCAATTTATAAACAAGTTAGCATCTCGTTAAAATTCTTCCGATGTAATAACCGAACTTGGCTCCTTTCGTAGGCATTTGTTGAGTTTGTGATGTTTAGCGGTCGAGACTCGGCTGTTGAAGTTCGGACGGCATCCTTTAACATCCACGCCAATGTTTATTGTTTTCAGTTAAGTATCTGTTGATTTCTCTCGATTTGTTTGAGTGTAAAATTGTTGAATCTTATTGTTTATCAACTGTTGAGTTGTAGGAGTTTTTAAGATATTATATAGCAGTGAAGTAACGTATGGAAAGGTACATTTTTTTAGACAATAGATGGCCTATGTCTTAGAATATTTCCGACAATCGTAAGGGACGCAAACAAGCCATAGCAGCGAAGACGGTAGTGTTTGGAAGGTAACGTAACATAACGAGAAATAGAGAAATATAATCTTTCACATGAAATATTGCTAACCTATGCCTTACGTTCAGAATTTTTTAGAAAAGGGTTTTGTTAGTTCTGTGAATTAGAAACATATTAATTAATTATTACGTATTAATTGAAATATAATAAATGTATGTTATAATATAATGAAGTAAATTATAACTGCAGGCAGGAGGTCGAAGTTTGGTGAAAAGTTCCTAGATTATGACCCATAATATAAGTGACAAATATGCTAAGTATTATCCTTAACTGTTCAGTGGTTTCAGTGATACGGGGACATAAAATAAAAAATAATAGTCCTGTTAAAATTTTATTTTTAGTAGTATTGATTTTTTGATAGTAGATGACGTTGAATAGCTTTAAACCAATAATAGACCTTTCTAGGGCCAGTGCCCTAGTGCAGTGCGGTCACTGCACCACGCTTTACTGTGCAGATTGGTGAAGGTAAGTCGAACCCAATAGCCGCTAGTTTTTATTTCACTCGAAGGTCTTCGATGCTTAATAATTGATATGTAACGAAAGCAACAAGGACTGATGACTTAAAGTTTGCTTCGAAGCATAAAAATATTGGCTAAAGAAAAGAAACAAAATGTCATGAAAATCTAACTCGCAATACTATCTTTGATAATAACATAGATACCATTTAGTATAACATATCTTTTAAGATATTTGATTGTTACCGAAAAAAAGAATATAAGGTTTTATTTTTTATAAAGTGTTTATTTTTATGAGTAAAATATGCCGTACTTTCTATATATACTTTCAGGTGAATTTTACAACTATGTGCTAGGGCAGCCGATACTAATTTCCGTCGGCTCTTTCTGTCAGATAGATCAAGTTTATGATAATTGAACCTAACTGGGGGCTATTTGCATAACCCTCAGATAATAGTTAGTTATGTTGACCGGAAGTTATGGTATCTTCGGTTAGGATTTACTTAAAGAAGTGTTATATTAAGTATATTTATTTATTTATTTATACAATCACAGTTAAATAAATTATTTTTAAATTTCCCGCCGTTAACATCAGTACAAATGGCGATAGATGATCAATGCTGTATGGAACATTAAAATTTACGGACATATCACCGTCGCATTGCTTGGAAACTTGAAAAAACCGGATCTCCGACGTTGCATCCGATACATGTTAAAAGTAATACAGTTGATGCTAGAATAAGTGTGGTAGTTGATCTAGAAAGTAGAAAACTCCACCATGCAGGGTACTATTAAGTAAGTAGACCAACACGAGATTGGCATTTTAATTTTATTTTGAAAGAACGTAGACCAAGAATAAAACATTTGGAGGTTGTGATGACAACCATGATTGTTTTTGCATCTAAGACATTTATGATATGTGTTTTAAATCTTGTCTCCTACATTGTGTACGTAGTATAGAATTTTAATGTTGTGTCTCTCCGTTACGTTTATAGGACAAGACTAACAAATTCCTAAAGAGTTACCTACGAAGACTGATCGCTCCACGTGATTGAATTCCCTGAGGTTTTTAAACAGAAATCCTTCACGATTAAGAAGTCAGCGAGCGAACAAATTGATTGATAGATCGGATCGTTCGCTAGCGAGAATATTCCCCTAAATATGATATTCCCCTTTAAGATAAAACTCTTTTGCCGTTGAGAATTTTAAAATGCACGGCGATATTAAAAATCGATGAAGTGTAAAATTATTTTGAAATTATATTTGTATATGGCGTGGTATAAGCATTGAAGGGAAACCTATTTAGAGCCAACCAAAAGGTTTGAAACTCCTATTTAGGGTGCGATTTTAATATGGGGTAAATTTTTACAGAGATACAATTGAAAAAAATATTTTTTTTAATACCTAATTGTAACCGAAATAGTAAAGTAATACATTAACACAGTAATTACATGAAATTATAAGACAATAATAAAAAAAAAAAGTTTTTTGTTAATTTGTATATTATTGTTATTTGTATTTGCCAGAATTTTTTTTTATAAACTCTAATACACTCACTCTATGGAGTTCTAGGCTTCCCTTACATCTCAGATGGAAACGACATGCATAACCTGGAAACTACAAACAACATACATCCGAGAACAAGCAATTATCTGCTCTGACCATAAGTCAACATCACGGGCCTTATGAGAGACGGGGGCACTACTATCAACTGACTTATATGGTTGCCGACATGAACTCCAATAATCTATATCATTATACGTTTCACCGTTTAATAAAATAAAATTTGTTATTCCACTACCAACAATTCGTCTTCAGAGCTGATCTGATCTGATGATGCAGGGGCTTCTAATAGATGAATAAGAAAATGGGGACTAAGGAATTGGATTAAATACGCGTTCAATTTAGTCTAATTTCTAGAGAATATCGTTCTTCTATTCGTATAAAGTAAAAAAGAAGCTCTTGAGAAATGCGCTTAAAAGTCTTGAACTAATACAGATTTATCGTCCTTAATTTGACCTAAAGCTTGCTTAACTGTAAATGTTTAGCGGTAGACGAAGAAAAAATATTTTACATCTTCATTAAGAAAAAATATTTTACAAATCAGAAACTACTTGTCTACTAATCTTATACCCTTTTTTAGTGTACAGAGGTTTGCGAAACTCAATGGTAAAGTTTCAAAATCGCAGCATCAATGATCAACGCAACGTAAAAATCTGCTCACCATCAGCATTATTTTATATCGTGACGTGCCTACATGGAGCAATACCTAGACGGAGTTGCTGGATCGGCTCTAATTCTTGGCTCAATAGCTACTGCTAAAGTTTTGATACTGCATACTAGCACCCTCTTATCTTTTACACTCTAACAAGTTCCCAAGTTAGTCGTTTCAAAAACTCGTCTGGTAAAGAAGTCTTAATCACCACTGCGCCAAGATTGATGATGTTTTGATGAATTACTGATGGAGTTAATGGGGTGAATCTGAAAGATAGAGATGCAACTAAGATAAGGATGTAATGAACAGAAGGACGGAGTGACTTGCAGTTTGTATATAATAAATTATGAGCGCTAAAAAAAATCGGTTGAATGTTATACCATTGCCTAATACGACGATGCATATTACTTTGGTGTGATTAAAAACTAATTGTGAACTTGAATATATTTTATTATTTATCTAACATGTGTCATGGGCCGTTACCACTTACTGTTTTGTTTTGGTTACATTGTTGTTTTCGAAAACAGTGTCTACGTACCATCAAAAGTTAAAAAACTGCGATGTAATGAAAAATTCCAAGAAATTTCATCCAACTGCTTCGGAGCTTGTTCTGAACTTCAAAAGGCAGATGAAATTTAAAAAAAAATCTTTTTATTGTTGACAAAATATTTTTTTATTTGTAGGAAGATTTTTTTCTTTGAAAAAAAGAATCTATCCATATAAAAGTTCTGGGTTCAATTTCAATTAAATAATAACAATTTTAATGAAAATTGATACCTCCGTGTTTATTTTTCTAAAAATCAAGAACAATTATTTATTTATTATTACAATTTTTTTATGTTAATAGCCTACAAACGAGCAGACGAGCCACTTGATGGTAAGTGATCACTGTCGCCCATGGACATCAGCAAGACCGAAGGTATCATTGATGCGTTGTCGGCCAGGAGATGAAGAAGGTAAGAAAGAAAGTACTGCCTCTCAAGCCTCCAGCCGGAACACGACGAGTCGTGTGGCGGCTGACTTAAGCAGAATGGTGGTAGGCACGCTTCACGGAAAGATTAATACCAGTAATAATATTAATGACTTAAAAATAATACTGATAATATAAACCTTACGGGAAGCCCTACCACCAAGCAAGCTGGCTTCTGTCACCTCGTTCTGCCAGCATGAAATTGGGGGGAGTATTCGAGGCCGCCCCAATACGGAAACAATTATTGCTTAGGTGTCACATTCAAGTATTATAAATCCATTTAATTATTATAGTTCCATATGCTATTGTAACTTTCACAAGAATGTCGTAGATAAAATTAATAACCTATCAACGACAAAATGTCCATAGTATTTAGAGACACTTTACCGAATAATTAAATTGATCATAACCTGTTAAATTGTCAAGAAATTATTTTGTGGTTGCTTTGATCAAGTTTAAATCGGACTCGCAAGGGTGTAAGGTTTCGTACTATATATATATTTTTAATGTTAGGATGTTCTATAGGATTTTTACTCCCAAATTATATTGTATATTGGTAGTATGTAAGCTTTGGTGGTCATTGGGTCATCAAACGCTATTAGCCTCCTTGTAGAAAAAATCTGATGTAACCGACGAACTGATAGAAACGAGAGTGATACTATAAGTGTTAAACGCACTAAAACTTCTATTTTAAAGCTTATAGGGCCAAATAAATCCACCCTTCTATGCGTATTTTTATTCATATACGGTTTTGTCCAACTTTTTGGTTGGCTGCTTTGAACGGATGCTTGTGAAAACGCCGTCCGATGTATTATTCCATTCACGTAGTATATATGTATGTTCATGTATTTATTTCTATTCATTCGTGTTTTCTTTGTTCGCAATGAGAGATTTAACATTTTTGAAATAATGCTATTCAAACACAAAATTTGTTGATTCAGTTTACCTGAAATGTACCTAATCAATTCACATTATACACGACAAGATTGTGTCATATGCTAATTTTTCAGAAATACTTTAAAGGTTATTTTTATCTATTTCAATTATTACATATCATGTAAAAGCAACCAGTGGTTAGAATGACGGCCGGCACAGGACGCCCGTTTTGAGCCTACCATCTTAGCTCTGACGCTTTCTTATCTTTCTTCTATCTTTGCCTTTCACTTACTTCTCTCTCAGCAACTAATTTTCAAAAGTTTTTCGCGTACTAAAAATTATTGTATATTATTGCGACCTAAAATATACCAATATGTAGTTCAGCCAGAACAACCTTTCACGCTTTTCAGTACACCCTCCTTAAACAAAAAAAATAATCAAACAATAGCTCGCATTTTCCCCTTTTACAGCACCAAATAAAGTGTAGTATCAGAAAATCGGGCCGAAACCGCTCAATAAAAACGCCATGCTGTCATTAAGTAGGGCATCGTTACACTGGCAGCGAAATTAAAAACCATAATTTATGTCCATTGCCGCTTCTCGCTGGCGAAATAAAAAAAAAAATAAAAGCCACGAGGTTCGCTTAGATCCTTATTTAATTGTTGAGAGGGAGACGTGGAAAACATCAAGATGGCAATTTTATTTCGAAAAAGTTCTTGGTTATTTTTTAAAGAACATTAGGATGCAATGTTTATCTAGAAAGTTTTAGGATTATACACGATTCATCTATCCAAATCCCGGCTGCGCTCGACATTTGTACATCTGAAAAGTGCAGTGTTGTGAGGCAAGATGTCGTTAGTGTAATGTGTCATAAATATGGAAGCCAATATTAAAAAACGAATAAGGCGTTAGTTAGACAGATTTATGGATTAGTGTCAAACAAAGACAAATTCACATTTTATCCAAATTTCCAACTTCCACCTAAATTTATAAATATATAAATATCTACGTAGTTGTATGTCTGATACGTCAACTTCATTGGTAACTGAATTGGATATGATTCATTGTTTTCGGTATCCCTAATGTTGTTAAGTGAAATGTTTTTTTAAACGCCCTTTTACGATAAAAGCCGGAGATATATCTTTACGGCCAACCCAAAAGGGGTGTTTTTACCAAAAGGTCATTAGTCTCCGAAAGCAAAGCGCTTATCGCCCGTCGAAACTGTAACTTTAAAAAGACTAGCTGTAACGTCAGTGAGAAACGAAATTTTGAGAAAGATACGTGATTGAGGTTCACAAATTAATTACAATTTCTATATGAACCGGTTCGGTGAACAGATGACCAATAAAACGTAGCTAATAAATAATCACAGCAGCATTAATTCCCCACTAACTGCATTGTTTCAATTTACTGTATACGAGTGTTAAGCTTAAAAGTAACACTTGAATTATTTTAGAACTGTGTTTTTCTCGTTCTGTCAATTAGAAATACATCAATTTGTAACTTTTTTTTGTTCAAAGAATAAGTGATGCTTACTGCAGTACACCAGTGAAGATTATGACGCAATCAGTAAAACCGTTTCTGAGATTAGCGCGCACAAATGCACCAAACACAAATTGGAACAACTATTTGGGTTCAATCGGTTTAATAAACGGCTCTAATAGTAATTTCTCTTATCTATCCTTCATCGCCATCAGGAACGAATCAGCTAGAATTTTATTATGTGTAAGTATAGATAATATAATATTGCCTACCATAAATGTGTATGTTCACTTTCGTTATTATTTCCAATGTAATTTATTAATTTACTGTAATGTAAATTCTGTAATTTCGGAGAGGTGGAATTGATCGAAATAAGAAATTCAACGATAAAAAAATACAAGAATTTGAAGCCAACAATGTTTGTTTATATATTAAGCTTGGAAATTGATTGAATTTTTATAGATAACATTTGAAAAATAAAATAGGCGTTAATCTAACCTCAGAAGCAAAATGCGAGAGGTACAACTTAATTCGAATACTATAGCAATGTTGTTTTAAGCAAGATAATCGTAGACAGCGTGCAGTTGGTCGTTCGCAGTGTAACAACTGAATGTAATGAAATTAATTATACCATTCCAGTTAGCAAGAAGATAATACTGAATTTTTATGCCCCTTAAGCACGACCATTAGGGCACCGAACGTCAATTAATTATTTTTCCCGTAAAGTTGCGTTAATGCATTCACATTGAAGGATTTTCAATTTGATAACTAGATTTTCTTGTTGTTGTTGTCTAAAATTGATTCTTAGTTGATTGTTTTTTTTAATCATATTATCATTTTGAGTCACAAACATTTTACAGATATCTATTAATTTCAATTGGTACATAGTTCGTTTTGTGTATTTCTAATATTTCGTAAGAATTCTGCAAAACTCCATATTAATGAGTTTCTTGCACCAGTTCTACACGCAAGGCAAAAACACTTCCTGGGTATCACCTGTATTAATAGTAATAACATTATTTTAAAAAACTGTCATTATGTTGTAAAAATAATATTATTGAATGTATCACTGAAACTGAAACCATATCGGTTATTATAACATCTCCAGCACCATGGGACCACTTAACATCATTATACTAATTAATGCGTTGGTAGGTGGTCAGTGTGGCTAGGTGTGCTATTTGCGGGTAATTTAAAGCAATTCTTGGAAATCAAACAGTATTTTGACTGTCACCTAGTGCAAAGGGATGTAAACAATATTGCAGAAGTTTTCGAGGCAAGCTGATGTTTAACGAAAGCCAGTGAGTAGGTAGTGGTTAGGGGTAAAATAAATTAACTTCAAGTTACATAGTGTGAGGCTATTGAGTTTACCGCTGAAGGTCTAGGTGTTCTAACCACGTGAAAACACTGAGTTATGTATCGCAACACGCACTGGATATAGCTTGTGACAGTTGTCGATAACAGCCTTACAAACAGTGTACTGTAGACGCACAGTTTTCTGGAGCCCGCATGGAACAAAATATGAGTTCATGCTGGAAACGCTCCAAAAAAAGTTCTGTGACTGTTATATTTTAGACGGAACGGATGCTTTGTGGAGCCTCGTCATGGTAAAATACCCTAGAAATTCCATGTAATATTACCATTGCGGAGTATTTTATCTAGCTTATTAGATGTAAGTAATGTTTGCCAGTGTTGGAATTGATTACACTTAATGTTCTGAAACATATGTTCGGGTACAATGCTATAAATTGCTCGTGGTAGCGAGTTGTAGACTTGGTATCCTTAAAGTATTCATCGTACAAGCACCCACCTTGCTCAACGGTTTGGTACCTCGGAACTCCAATAACAAAATACAGACTTTTAAAAGACAAAATGTCTGGAAAAATTATTTAAAGTTAACGGAATGTATTAGACGAAAATCTGTATTTTATTCAAATATTACCAAATGTAATAGACGATAGACTAATTTATTGAAATATTAAATATCCTTTTTTTTTAACTGTAACTATTAAATGATATGTTTAATTTATTTTACTTTGTATATGAGTATATTCATCGAACTCATTAACATGGACATTGATTCAATGCGGCAGAGTCGTGTCGAGTAGTTTATGTCCGTTTAGAAATGTTTATCGTCGGAATGCGTCGCGCACAGATCATCGTCAACGCCCACTTGATTCGTCACTCGCTGTTTGTTTCTTCAAACGGAAAGTTGTGACACAAAGTGTAGGAATAACGCGTTTTAATTTATAGGAAGTTAAAAAAGAACCTGAATGTACTAGTAATAACAAGTTAGTAAAAATGAGAAAATTGTCGTGTATTGTTGTATTAAGTAAGTATTGCTCTCTAGTAATGAGTAAAATTATAAAAGAGACTAGTGTAATGGCTCGTCGATTTTTAAATATCGTTACCTCTATGCTCTATTGAGGAAACTAAATTTACTTGTATATGTACGTCGCTGATCTGTCATTTTATTATATTTTACTATCGATGCATTCTTAACAACTTGATTATTCTTGAAGGATACCTTCATCACATCTGTCGGTTAAGTTACCCCCGGCCCTGCCTGCTGAGCGAGGGATCCCGGGTTAGATTCCCGGCCGGGGCAGACATGTATTTTGGCCGTATTGGGGCGGCCTAGAATACTCCCCACAATCCCACGCTGGCAGAACAGGGTGTCGTAAGAGGCGACAGAA
>DWPT01004535.1:0-13138 GCA_018251895.1 Agathymus mariae mariae | reverse complement strand
AGTATATTTATAGTTTTAATGTTTTTTTTTTTCATTAACGATTAGATAGTAAATACAGTTAATGAATAACAATTGGTTAAATCAATTTCATTAACTCAACTCGATTAAATTTATATTCCGAGTAATGATCGAGCTACAACAGATATCCGAATGTTAATTATAACATTTTCAATTTTATCAAAGAAATTTCTTACAGTAATAAATTAGAAATAAAAGAGTTACATTTTTTAAAACCTTTTTTAAATTCTAACACCACTGATAACCTCACAGAGGCAACATTATGTAGGTATCAAATCACATATAACTGTTCTTCCCCTAATCACAAACGGATGTCCAGTCTTACCACCCTTCTCAGATTGTGACGTCCTTAGTCCACCTGGGCTCTCTGTATGAATATTAATTCGACCATATCTTGACCCCTGTCCGAAGGGTAGGCGCTTTGACGTATGAATTTCTTAGGGAATAATTAATGATCAGTATTTCATTCGTTTCCAAGGATTCCTTTAATAGATAAAGAATCTAATTATAGAATGGAATTCCAATTTTAAATTCTAATTGATAGTGTTCTAGGAGGTTCATTTTATCACAGGAATACAGCAGGACCAGAGCATAAGTTGGGATCGAGAGCATGAGAAGGCCTGTTGCGATCGGAGACGTAATTGTGTGTCAAAAGTTTTTATAAAACCCGAAAGCTTCAGACAAGGATTAACAACTTCTTTCTAACAATACGCTTCTAACACTAAAATTTGTATTAATAGCAGGTAATTAACCAAGACAAGCATCGTGCTTATTTCAAATGTGATTGTTATTTCTGATATTAATACTTAGTTGAATTTGGGAATCTTCGTATAAGCTAGCTATCGATTTTAGTGAAACTGACATTTATATGATACAATAATATTAAAGAATATCCTTTGAGATGAGCAAAAATTCTAGCGCCAATAACATCTTGCAATTTTCATTTCACAAATGAAAATACTGATTGCGCCATTATACTATATATGATTTCAAACATCGTCGTGTACATTATACATTTAACGGTAATAGGTTTGAAGATTGTCTCCGCCACTGCAGTTTAACAAGTCTTCCATTTCATTCAGTTCCACAAGCAAAGCCAACATTTATTATCAACTGAAAAATTATTGCTAATAGGATCAAATCAACCACGAATGGGACAGCCCTTTCGATCATAAACTATGTCATCAGACTGAATATTGTTAACACCTTAAAATCATCGGTGTTCATCGATGAGTGCCAAAACTCTCACAAGGCACCCAATATACTGACAACCTGCCTATTTGCATAACTATCCTTACTAAGCAAAGCAGGTACTTCAAACATTTCGAATTTATTAAGCAATTCAGGGTTCTACCCACATTTCTCCCCGGCGTGTTATTCCAGGACCCCTCCGTCAAGGATTTCTGATATATTATTCGATAGCCATAACGCTCGGTCAGTTCATACAAATATTGTTTTAATTGATAAACCCTTCTTACTATTAGGTAAGGCACACATTGAAAGGCTATCTTCTCTGAAACTCATAAATACCTCATTACTGTGAGAATATTGAGCTTAATTTTGAGTCGATATCAGATTTTTTTATGAGTTTCAAGAAATTTCTTACCATTCCCAAGCCTTTTCCTGTACCCACTGTCCTGATACGCCCATGTTAATGAGAAGACGTTGAATAATTAATGAACCTTTGTAGCGAGTTCACGGTGTACAATAGATGCCGCAGTGCTCTGAACCTAACATAACCACGCTGTCAAAGTTTTGCTCAGAGCTTACATAAATACAAGTGTTACATATAAAACAATCGAAAGACGGCTTTAAAAAAGTTAAAAATTAGGATTTTTTTTATCTTAGATTTGATATTCGAATTTATTTTTGCACATGCGATGTTTTGCAATCTAGGGAAGCTAGTTACTATTTTTATAACAATATAAGAATAGCAATAACGTTAAAAAATTATGGTAGTTATAACAAAAGGGCACGAGGTGAGCACGCGTCCTAACCGCGATCGGTCGCTCTCGGTCAAGCGAACACAACTAATTAGTCAAATATCTTAATTGGGCTGTTAGTTTACAGAAATAATATTTGTAACGAGGTTGAAGTAACTGGGCAGTAAAGACAGCTTGTATAGATATCATAGATTCTAATCGATAGTTAGCATAAACTTTACAACATTGTAACGCAATGTTGGTCTATTTATCTACTATTTACAATATCATAGAGTTAATACAATAGCTGTTATAATTTTAGAGATATTCATAGTGAGAGATTTCCCCTTATCCTTTAAATACCTCGAGACAATTGAAATCTCTATATTTATCTATAAATACAAAGTACGACACACACACACACATATATAAATATAATCGAACTTATTTCTTACTTGAGACTTAACCGATCTTTATAAAAAATCACAGATTTCGTACCTCACGTCTATCGAGCACATTGGAAATGAATCTATGTATATAATTCGAAAAAATATTGTCGCTGAACGACGAGAAAGTGTCGTTGTAAAAAAAATGTTTTTTTTACATAGAATAAGTTAATGCTTGACAACAATCCCACTTGATGATAAGTGGTGATGAAGTCTAAGATGTTGAATGCATTAAATTATAAGAGCCTATTCATTCTCTTCTTAAAGAACGTTGAAAGAAGCTGACTAAATTGTCCGGAGGATTTTTTCTCAAAATTTTCATATCATTCTTCGTTTCCAAAATATCGAGCGCCAAAATAAAAAAATCGGAAAATTTTGAAGTGTTTGTTCACTAATTCGGCCATACCTTTTTTCGATTTTAAGTTGCTTGAATAATTCTTTTTGCACCTTATAGCTCTCGTAAATACATGTCTTTTGAGCCTTTTTTAAATATCATACCTTTACAACTCTCCGAGATATAAGGGGATCGCACTTTTTCGTGAAATCGGAGCCTACGCTCCAGCGAACGAAAAGACATTTCCAATGTCAAAACTTTGTGCCAAATTTCATTTTTTTCTAGTAAGCTTGTATATAAAATTGGGTAAGACAAACAAAAGTCATTTTGTTACTAGTGCCGAGTTCGAACCCAGAAAAACCTTTAAGAATTCTTAAAGTTGAGTATTCTTGAATATACAGGTGACAGTATGCATGAGTATCATGAGGCTAAAGAAAATGCCCATCAGCCATACAAAGCCAATACATTGTGTGAAATCAAAAATAAATATTTAATTTTATTATATATCTAAAAAGTCGAAAATAGTAAATTGTTTTCCAAGGGAGCAAAGAGTTACAAAGCGAGTGTTGTTTGAATCCGGGGCGGAGTGAAGGATTCTAGAGAAGAATCCAGTCCGTAGCGAGGTAGTCTAAAGTAGTATCCAGAACGCAGTGAAGAATTCCAAATAGTTTTGCTCCCGAGTTGGACACCACTTTTATCACTCACTTGCTGCTTGATTCTATCGAGAGCGTCATTTAAAAAAGCTTCGACATATTGCCAAGAAAACACAGTGGATTTCTTCGGTCCGTGTTCTTCGGATCGTCGTTTCAGATAAGCTAATCATTTTAAGTATGTTTCGATTTAAGTGTCGTTATTTGTACTAACTGCAGATTTTAGCATAGAGTACATTCATACTCCAAAGAGTAGTTGGTTGTTTAGATTTGGCTATATAATGGAAAAAAATCCAAAAACACATGTTCTCTGACGTTGATATAATTCTTTCATTCTCACTACTTATACATGACACACTCATTTTTTATAAAACGAAATTATTATTGAGTTGAAGTTATTTCAAGACACAAAGATACTAGAATCGAGCAAGTAGGTACAAAAAATATGTAATAAATTTCATAAGTTCCTGCTAATATGACGTCGCAGATGATTTCGTACGATACTCCGGCACCGTAGCCGGCACCGGTAAACCGTGTCGTGACGGATATCGTGCGGCGGTCACGTGTTGAACGGGTATTGTGATTATTACAGAGATTTATAATCTTAGACAGTAAATTATGTACTTATGAGCATGACTATCGGAATTAATTTCAAGAGCAATGTTTTGGTACTGACTGACACTACAAAGAGACATAATACATTTTAACTGTAGCGTGTAACGTGACATGGTACCTACGAAAACAAAACGAAGTAGACGTCAAATTGCCAGGCTCATCTGTTATTAGTGGCTGTCAAGTGTATCTGTCAAAGGTTTCTTCCCGCCACCGCAATCTCGTCGTCACCATGTCCGTGTAATTGGATCGAAATATAGCTGAAAACACAAAAATAGTGAGTACCCGTTATAGTTAAAATTTACATCTTATACATTATATATATGTATATATATATATGTATATATATATATATATATGTATATATATATGTGTATATATATATAAGCGCTATTAATATTGATCGATTATTAAACTTACTTATAAAGATATTAATTTATATCATTTGTGACAGTCTTGGTTCTGGCGTTAAGGTTCTTTGGTATTTTTGTGTCTGAATACGTATCGGAGTGTTGATTATAACAAAACTAACGTCCTTCTCTTAGCACTTGTGTTTTGCGACTGACCACTGATTGTATACTACAAAGCGCAACTACGGAATAACGCATTATAAGTTTAACAGTCTTAATTTTCATGTTATTTACGGTTATTTTAATATATATTTTTTAATTTTTCGATTCAAAGTAATGAATTATTACTAAAATAATTAATCAGTTAGATTTTTCAAATTGTCAATCATATAACGACGTATGTATTTTGTGCTTTTGATACTAATAATGCATAAATATAAATAAATAAGCACTGCTTGAACGCCACATTGATAAAATGAGAGGACTTGTACAAATTGATACTTACTAACTATTGTAACACTATTTATGCAAATAAATAATTTCAGCTCGAGTTGTGCGTGTTTCACCTCAACACACGCTTTAGAATAACAGGAAAACACTTACACCAGCACCGAGTGCTTCTAATCCTTTCAAATATCACTTCAAACAATCTTCAACTAACAATAGATCCAAATTCGAAATATATGTCGACGTTCCATCCAGTTCCGGTCGAGTTTGAATATCCGTCCAAGTTGGACATCCGGCGGAAGCGGCCGCAGCCAACATGGCGGTCTTTATCTGAAGAATTAACTTGTGATAGTTATTCAAATGCGCTCGGCCAATGGACTTAATGTAGCCTAGATATGGAGAGAGTATAAATCAAGCTGTATCTACACACATAAATACTGAAGGCTGATGGAAAATATGTCTATAGTTATGTAAGTATTTTTATTTAATAGTTGAATTTGTGTATCGGATATTTGTTGACTTTGTTATCCATGTAGGCCTATTATTTTGGAAGTTTCGGCCGTGTCTACATGTACCTATTATACTTAAGTCACGGAACAGATTTAAAAAATTCTTCGCGTAACTGAATATTATATTACGGGTACGTTTCCGCGGAATTATCGAATTTTCAAAGTTTTTTTTAACTCAATTAAAACAGTAAGTAATAATCTTTTTTTGTCAATGTGAAACCATAGCGGAAGGTCATTTTTCATTCACGTATAAATCTTCGAATTCACCAATATAAATCTTCCAAGTGAAATTTTTACCCTTCCAGTAGTTATGTACAACACTGGCTTAGGTATAAAACACCATTTTCGTCGAACTTATCCTTTGAATGACTTTAATCCCAGTTTTCTGATCATCCATCAACTGGAAGGATGCTTGTAAAACCCCTTCCATCAGATCCCCCGGGCCCATGATTTATACCAAAAGTTGTTTATTCCTACAAACTTCGACATACGTCGCCAGTACAGCCAACCTCGATGACATCCGAATACCGGTGTCAAATGTATCAAAAACAAACTTAAAAAAAAAAAAACATTCCCACAGACAAACATTTAATTTAAAAAACCAAACGTTCCATTTCTGTTTAAATTCAAATCCGTCATCGTAACGTAATTTCGCTGCGCTGATCCCGATCCCGATCCAATTCGCGGCGGAGCGCACGCGCACCGCTCGTGACTCTCACGGACATTTTATTACCATAATTTAAAACAAATATCTGATTGTGTGCACCGCATTAAAGTGTTAAACCGAAGGGTAGGGATGTATCTATCACAGCGCCCGAGACAAGGCCCGGTTGTTCCATAGTCGATTTAAATAAAATCGTTAATTGGCATGTTACTTTATACACCCAGGCCCGTTTTGAGATATATGATCTTTCTAGTGAACCTAAGTGTAAGGTGTGAATAAAAGATAGATGTCATACAAGCACTTAAAAGTCCTCTTTTAAACACATTAATGAATAGCTTCCATTGTGTGTATATGTTAATGTATGTAGTGTACAGTAAACAGTGTATGAACTTAAGGTAAACAAGATCGGGCGATCAATGCGATATTGAACAGTTAGCAAATGATTTTTTATTGGCTACCATCGAACCAACTGTCCATCAAAAATAAATGAAAATAAATGTTTAAATATTTGAAGTTAATTTTATATACAACAGAGCACAAAAATAGCTATATGGACTCTCCCGCAGTACCGTCGCTGCTATGATAACGCTTCCAGTATTACCTATTGCCACAGGCAAGGTGACCACTCACCATCGGGTGATCTGACTACCTTTTCGTCTGCCATTCAGGCTATAACTAAAGAAACTACTAATCAGTGTAAGCTAGTGTCAGCTAGTGTAAGCGAGATCGAGAGCAAAAATTTAATCATTTTCATTATTTAATAAAACAGTAATTACACGACATTGCTACTATAGTAATATCATCCTTCCAAAACGCAATCCTGTAGTTATCCGTAATTCTAAACTTCGTAGGTACCGATTACATGGAGTATTTGGAAGAACTTTGTATTTAACTAAACATCCTAGAACTTGCAGACCCGGTGAATAGCTACTAAGACCCTTTTGAATCTTCCTTAACCGGCCCCAAATTAGTCACTTAACCGAAGGAATACTATAAGTTAGGTACACAAAATAAACGCTAATGGAAGCACTAGGCCGCAATAAACATTCCCCGCACAAGTCACGCCGCGCTATCACGCTCACATACGAGCGTGTGTGTTGGCAACATAGCCCAGGAGTCGCATGGCATTTTTACTATTATTATTTATATAATGGAATACAAATATTCATAGACTCGTAGGCATAGTGGATAGTGGCGATAGTTTGGATAAAAAAATCTGATATTAGATAACCTTGAAAGTTTCCCTCATAACATAATGTCGACTTCTTTAGCACATATTCGACAGTATTTATCTTAGTTCAACCACGGATTTTAAGACACACTCAGTCTGACCCGCATAACGTAATACTGAGGTGGTCCTTGCAGAACGTCGACCCTGGATGACTTATACATCAATGTACAACAATGCAAAGGCCTACAAAATATATACATACATGCAATATATACGTATACGCAATTTCAATATTTTTAATTAGTGAAAATTAAAAAAAGTAAAACATAAAATAACATACGTATTATTTAATAGGTAAAACCAAATTAGTTCACAACAATTTTTCCTATGCTATCAACTGATTTCCTTTTTTCAGTAGTTATTGACGAGCTTTAGTGTTACCGTTAAATGAAACAGGCCATTAACTAATGTTTATGATCGATTCGAACACCAGGCGAACATTGGAACCGTAAGATTTGAAATTGAAACTGGAAATTAAGGTCGTGCATTAAGTCTTATAATTTAGTGTAACAATTAAAATAACTGGTGAATACAACTCCGGCGCCTGGTCCACTGCAGGCGACACTGTCGCAGCCGCACAAGTGCTTCGTGCAGCGCGCCGCGGGCGCATCTCGGACGCAATCTTTATAAGGTGGTAAAACATATATATTTAATGCTAAACATCCGACACGAAGAGCCGTTTTGTGAGAAACGAAGGGCAAGTGTTATTTTATGCTATCGCTGTTAAGGTTGGGCTTCACTGTACCTAAATTAATAAATGGTAATGTTAGTGAGAAATTTAAATGAATAAATGATTTAAAAAAAATCCTTTTATTCCGTGTATTATTTGTTTTCAACAAAAATATGTTATTCGCAATATTTTTAACATTTAGTAAATAAAAGTGAGAAATTTACTAATGATAAATAATATATTTTTACAGACTAGCAAACCGCCCCCGCTTCGCTTCAACAAAACTACGCCTTTGATTATGTCTAGCAACTGCATTGTTTTAGAACTATGTTTTTCTCGTTATATGAATTAGAAATATATGAATTTATAGCTTTTATATTTAGGGACGGATTGCAATGAAATGAACTTCAAATATGAATTGATGTTTTCTACAATATATTAGTGAAAACCGTAACGAAATCGGTTAAGCCGTTTCTGAGATTAGCGCGCACAAACGCACAGAGAAACAGACACAAATTCTACCAACAATTGTCTTGGGTTCTATCATATATTCTTCACGTATACAAAGCGATCAGTTAAAATTTTATTGTAGTTATAGGAAAATGTGAATGCATGTATCAGTGAAACCCATATGAATAAATATTGGTGATGAGTGAAGCTGATGGCCGGGCGAAATACCACCTGTATTGTTTTAAGAACGGATTATTCTAGTTCTTTTAAAAACGTATTAATTTATTATAAAAGCTGCAGCCAAGCAGTAAAATTTTTATTCACTGCCCCCTTAAGATAAATTACTAAATGTTTTTTCCTATCCCGCGGGACCACATCCGTTCTCCGGTATAAAAAATATCCTAGATTATGATCCGTAATATAAGTTACTAATATGCCAAGTATCCAAATCTATTTACCTGTTTTTAATGCAATATGTGGTCAGACAGATAAAAGGAGATCTACAAAAAAAAAAAACTTTAGGCCTCTTGTAGAACGCCGTCTACTATTATTAAAATCAATAATTCAAGGGATTACCCAAAACATGTTAAAATTACCCCAACAAACGAAAGATACCCTAATACCGACGCCCTTAAAAGTAATATAACTGATAACCTTAAGAAAAACTAAAAAGTTATTAGTTATTTAAACTACCACCAAGAATCAGAACGTATTATACGAATAAAGACGCACTTACAAGCTATAAATCCGTTTACACGCGATCCAATATAAACGTCTTTATATTTGGTCTTACATAAACGAGCTAATACACGCTGCCCTATAGCCTACAGGCGTCTTAATAACTACTCTAAAGTACTATTTACGAAGACTAGTGTATGGATAATATCAGATTTGTACTCTGTCCATCCTTGAGGTCCAGTCAAACGGAAGAAACCAAACTCAAGAAAATTGCACTTATGTATACTCTTGAAAATACCCGAAACTTGTATCACCTTCTTACAGCTGATGACGACGGCACTCGTATTGTTTCTCCATTGAATGGCAAGTATTGCCGCGCACTAGTCTCGGTAAACTGAGTGATATAAAGCCTAGCGACCTCCAACAGACGGAACGTTTGCTGGTCTCATGTCTTAGTTAACAGAGTACACTACTTGCAGAAATCTAGGAAAGATCCCATTATATTTCAAAATTAATTAATTTATTATTAAATAGCATTAAACTAAATAAGTATCCATAGTAAGTGCCGTAGTTATAACTCTTTACTAAATTTTGCTGTTACATTGCGTCAATTCAATTAGTATTATAGAGTTATCTAAATTAAATTAATGTGCTATTAAAATAGGCTCAGTAACGAAATAATGCTTGAGGAAATAGAGCGCTGAGCCTCTGAAGTCCAAACGTCCGAAAGCGATAAATCTTCCGATCGCAACATCCTCCCAGATAATGTATTTCTGTTCGGACCACACTTACTTTGCCAATTTGAGGGAACCTTTGTGCCCTCTAAGATATCTCCGCAGACAATTGTACTGGCCTATTGCTTTGTGTGTGGATTTGTAGATGTTGTGCTTCTGTGACTTGTATCATAATAGTGTGTCGAAGCTAGGGTTTTTAAATTGTCTCCTTTTCGTATACCCATTCAAGATATAATAATAATTATAATATTTTTATTTATTCACTCAACACAAGGCCAACTTATAATAAAAGAAAAACAATACACACGCAATTGTTTCTGTGTGTGCATTAATAGTAAATAAATTCCTTCAAGAGTACATCAGTGCTTTGTAAGTGTTTGGAGTACTAGGGTAACCTGTATGTCAGAGCGAGGCCGGGAGCCTTCGTTGCGGAAGTATCGAAGCTGATAGAACTGAGTATGCAGTTATATTGCTTGTGAATATTTCTGGGTTAAGAATTTTTAGATAATATATTTGAAAGGTCTCTCTATTGAGCTGTATTGCAATTATTATAAACACCCAGTATGAAATGTACCTTACTTTATTATTGGCCTTTCTCTTTGTTTATCTAAAGATTTAACTTTATGACATATAATCCTTGGTAATATAACAACCTCAATAATTATTGTGGTCTGTTTGGAGGAATTAATTAATCATTAATACTTCAGATAATTGAATTCTAGATACAACTTTAATAAACTTGGTAAAAACCACTCCGTATAAATACGTAAACGAAGTTATCGTTTGAAGCGCGTGATATATCCCCGTCTTCAGGAAGGGCTAAGGTCTGGACCCATTTACAAATCACAAACACTGACCACCCCCACTCACCCCCTCGGACAATTATATAACCCTTCTGTTCACCTTGCGTTACAGTTGAAATATGGCTGGATTTGGACACCCTCCGTCTTGGATTCAAAATGTATTGTTTCAGATGGAGATTTGGGACGCAATTAAGTTTAATAAACGTATGGATATTATTGAAGCATATTTCATATAGAAGTTCATGCTCGTCTTATGGAATTGCTGCTCTTGTATATGTAATTCTAATTATATGCTCTTGTAATTGTAACCATACAATGGACAAAAAAGGTAGAACTAAGCCTATGTATTTTATTGTAGAGAATAATTTTGGAAGTAACAAAACAAGTATCAAAATTATAACTTTACAAATTTACTTGAAACGCAATATATATTTGAATACACTTACAGTATAGAATATAACGCCGACATGAATCGACTTCAACCTTTTTTATGGTAATATTTAAAGAGGCAGACTACATATTCGAAGTGCAATAACCACCTCTTACAAACTCTACCACGAACGAGGTTGACTTGTGAATTATGTTGGTATTTTTTTTACATTTTCAACAAAGAACAACAATATATTAGAGGGACTTTTTCATTCACATCTTCAATTTCATCGACGAGTTGCCTGTCAAAAAGAACTGGAAATACCTCTTTACAGTGTCGGAACAATATCACAATATATTGAAACATTTTACGGTTACTTTTAAAAGGAGTTTAACTTTATTGAATTAATGAAAGATTCTCTTTTACTTACATCTGTAAACAAGAACGTTAATTTATAACCAAAGGGCATGTTGCATAGCGTCTTTTACTAATGTTCTGTACATGAATGTCTACGCGTGGGAGGCTCGTATTCGAATCCTGCACGCACCTCTTGTAAATTTTTGCGTACTTCATATAAATGATTCATATAAATAGAGACTTTGCGAGTATAGAAGGAGATAATTCACGCGTCATCGTCATGGTTCGCGTCAAATGTAGAGTTCGCACATATAACATAGTAGAGCATTTTAACGCAATGCACGAGTGTCGGTCCAACGACGCATACTGGCGCGAAATAGCACGGCGAACGATAAGTCGATCCGAGCGGACGATGTCTGTCCGCGACTCTTTGTCATTCGCGTAACGTGGATGCGACTTAATGACCATTTATATTTTTGTGATTATAGTTTTACAGAAAAGATTTAAAATATGACATAAAAATTATTAATACGTATTAAATTAATACTTATTAATACGTCTAGAAACAATCGTGTTCTGCCGGCGGCGGTATATATATTTATTAAGAATTTTTAAGGACATTAATATCAAAAAGTCCTTACAAAATACCATCAGTAATAATAAAGCCCAGTGATGTCCATCAGAAGGAACTATTGGCGTCGCCTCTTTGATAGGTCGGCAGGATGCGTCATGAACAGATAACGTTAGCTTGTACTCACGGATTGACGTAGCCTTCCATTGTTCCTGTGATATTTGGGACTACTGTGCTATATTTATAATCCGATAATCTGCTATGCATTTAATATGACTAAGAAGTCAGAAAAAGTGAACTTTCATTTCTACTTTAACATTATTACATAATTATTATGAAGTTCGCAGCCATTGATACATATCCTATAACTGTGGGCAAACTGTGATGATTTCAATTGGTTTAAATATTATTAAACCATTACGACTTACAACGGAAAATGATATAATGTCGGGATATTAAAAGTCTGTCGAAAAACCTAGAATTTTCAATACGCCATCGCGTCAGCCCTGGCATGAAAATAGCTTGGATTGGATGGAAAAATTGGAGAATACTTTCTACGTACAGTTTCAAAAAACACTTATTTAATCTGATAGTAACACCAAAGACATCACTAATGAGTTGTCTATCAGTAAAGAAGAAAAACATAAAATAAAAGAAAGAAAGTACTGGTTCTAAAATCAAACCAAACTAAAGTCACTTTCCTTTTTGGACTGCTAACTAGAGCTGCTGAATAAAAAAAATTAAATTGAGACATTATGACACCAATCTTTCAATCAAGGCATGTCCACTAAAATCCAACAGTGTCCTATAGGCAAATCAGAGCATCCAGAGGCGCATTGTTGCACTGATTTAGAACGGCAGACATCTCCGAACTAACTTGATCCGTCCTCACGTATTAATATATTCTATTCGATTCCGCAATTCGCAGACACCCGATGTATCGATTCGAGTGGAGATTATAGTTTGTTGTTGGAGATTACGAGGAACGGGATTTGTTTTGAGTTGGGTATGGTATTCTCTACCTGCAAGTTGTTTTGGAGAGATACTGGTATTTTGATAATAAAGCTACTTTTGTATGCGTTTTTATTGATATGGAAATATTAAATGTATACAGTCTACACGGTGTTATGTGAAACTGTTAACTAAATCAAACAGATGTATGAAACCAACTATTATAATAAGTACGCAACTAATAAATAAATAAATAATAAACGTTTACACACTCACACCCCCGCACTAGGACAAGGACATACACAAATATGACATCACAAACACCCATGACCCGAGAACAAACATTTATCTGTCACATAAATGTCTGCCCC
>DWPT01004534.1:0-13141 GCA_018251895.1 Agathymus mariae mariae | reverse complement strand
GAGAGCCAGTACCTTCATTTTTACCTTCTTCTCATTTCCTGGCCGACAACGCATCAGTGATACCTTTGGTCTTGCTGCCATCAGGTGGCTCGTCTGCTCGTTTGTCGGCTATTATCATAAAAAAAAAAACTATTGGTAGTTTTTATTATATATCCTGAATGTACAGAAAGCGAACAGTTGGAATTGTATTATATGTATAGCTATGAACTACATGTAGCCTAGAGAAGCCTCGAGAATTGTATACCACATTCCGTTGTAATCATAGAAAACTGTTGGACCGAATTGTCGGCATCGCGGTTAATGAATGCAATGAAAGTTACGGACCGCCCGTAGTAGCACACTGTGGACGAACGTGCACCCCGCACCGGATGTGGATCACTGGGTCTTGCCTTCACACCAATCAGACTCTAGATCTCGGTCGAGATCAGCCGGCTGGCCACGCGGTTCATGAGCAGTTCTCTGTTGTTCACGACCTTACCTATCGATTGCGTAAACGTTTCGGTTTTTTTTTGTATTATTAAAAAAAATTACGTTCACTACGTAATTCGTACTATGTACACGATTTAATTGCATGAAAATGCGATGCCGCCACGAAGACATAAATTGGTTACGACCAAGTACCTTCCAACCGAATTTTTTTTATAAGAAATTGATCAATTTATTAATAGGTTTTTAGGGTTGTTTTTTTGTTGTATAAACTGTTTTTTTTTAATTATTTATATCAAGATTATTCTTAATTAAATGTGATATGTAAATCGCTCGAACTACTAATAATGTCTAATGCTCCACGAAGTCGGTTGTTGCGTAACTCTCAGCCGATCAGTGTTGCAATAAAAAAGCTAATAGAACTCATCAAAATCAGAATTACGAAAATGTTGACATAGAAAATTATTTTGTATTTGCAGAAGGTGACCAAGGATCGTGGGAGAGCGGGCTGTCCTACGAATGCCGATCACTTCTGTTCAAGGCGCTACATAACCTCATCGAAAGGTATTGTCTTCAAATTACACTACCTGTCAGCAATACACGGGTCTCTTACCGATATAACAATACCTCTATGAGGAACGATGAAAGGTCTCAGCGTCGACGACAATAGCCGGGACGGGTAGCGTCACGAGCTCTCCAAAGTGCGGTGGCGCTCGTCGCGTGACGTTGTTGAGTAACTTTATCGATCTCTCGCGATCGACATATAACGTTGACACGTATACAGTCGATGCTCGTTTACAGTCGCTTCCACTTCCAATACAATTACTTATTAGTGAATAGTCTTTTTGGTCAAATATAAACCTAGGTAGCCAACGGTACGATGTTTCCATTAATGTGTGATGTCTCATACCATAAAAGTTCGACATTTTTCTACGGCCTAATAACACTAGTAGCCTAACATTATCAACATCGCCATTACAATTTAAATAAATCGTATTTTACATCATAAACCAGTACCGAGTTGCAGCTTATATTAAGGTCTCCAACCGTTTCGTTCTCATCAGAAAATATTCTACTAGTTTATAATGCACATTTATAAAATTTAAAACAATGTCGGTAGATGTGTCACGTGCGTGATCTAACGCTAATAATCACTCGCAAGATTATTGTTATTGTGATTCGTTGGATGTAAAACCTAATCATTTTAAATTCATCAACTTCAGTGAAACATGCCGCAAATTACATGGTTCTGTAGAATATTTTGCAATCGTGGACGGAGTCTAAAACATCGAACACAGTGTGCCTTCCGATCTCTGTCCTCGGAGTTCTCCGGCTATATTTATTCGTTCGGGTCGAACTATTCAGCAACGATATATTTGTTTTAATTCGTAGAGCACAGATCAGAAGAGTGCCAACATAACTTGTAAAGTTTGTTACTATTAAACCTCGGACTTAACGCTTTGCTCTTGTTTGCGCTTTCATATCAACAAAAAAAAAGTCATTTCGGTGACGATGGTGCGGTGAGAGCACACTGTTGTGTCGCACCTGGCGCGGGCGCATCGATCGTCGCCGTGCCGGTTACGTTGCGAAGGTCGTTGCATCACTCCCGGGGCCCGCCGGGCGCCCGTCCGCTCTAACGTCACCGATTTGTTTTTGCACGACACTGGGCACCCTAGCTTGACACGGGCGACTCGACCGAAACTCGCTTTCCAAACTTATCGTTTTCAGTGTGCGATACCAATATGACAGACATTTCAACGGCCTTCTGTTTGTTCTTATTAGCCCGATCAAAACGCTAATATGTGATTTGTGCCAGTATCCCGATGTCACTATATTTGATGTATCTATAATTGATGCGCGCATAATGCTTGTAAAGTAATAAAGTAGAATCGTAAGTCACTGTAATCGATAGCCGACATCTTAACTTGTTGCGTCTCAAGGACGATGCATGTATTCGTTTATCTCTTAATCCGGCGGAGATCCTGACGTAGGTCGCTTATTTGCCGTGCCATGCAGTGGTCGGGGCGGACTTCTCTCGGGCCTCCGCCACGGAATCTCCGATGTGAACGAAATCCAGAGGAGTCGTTGACCCCGCAGCCGGTACGTCAGAGAGACAATGCGTGCGTTGGGCCGCAATCGCGACCGTCTTACGATGCGATCCATGTAATAAATAGTCTAAAAAAACGGCTGAAAATGTTTCATTTGAATGTCAGGTGTTTGTTATTTTATTACCAATTTATGACACTGACCTATATAAAGCTACTTATATTGTAAGCTTTTGTCAAACGAGTTTGTCGTACCACCGTAAAACAGAAAACTTTAATAGTAGCTTTTGATAAACCGTTTTAAAAGTTGACATCATTTTTATACTCTTATAATTATCTTTTTCAACTTTATTATCATCTGTTGAGGAAAAATAAAAAATAAACACTGAAAAGGACTGACATGCAAAAACATATTTATTATTGAGTGAAATGATTTACACGATTTTATTAATAATTAATATCGTAGTAGTTAATAAACAGTAAATAATAGACGGTACGATTCTATTGCGTGTCATCAATTAACTGCACAGCTCGTGAGAACATGCACTTCGCATAGTAATCGATATTGCTACAACAAACGGTAATTAATAACTACGCAATGACAAAAGTCGAACTCCTACTCGTAATATCGGCGCAGAGGCACCGCCACTCCGCCAGTGCCTTGCGAAATCATGTTATCGATATACACACTCCCCGGCTTTTATAGCAATTTAACTGAAATTCGATAAAATGGTTTTTTTACTTGAATTATCTTTTATTCACACACACACACACACACAACAAGTGTAATTGTTATTGTCAATGGATACATAGAACACTTAGTACTATACTCACGTTGAAAGATATTATCGATGTAGTGATATATAAATAAGTAACAAGGTGTCGGTGACGTCCTCGGTTCTACGATTGTCTCTTACCGTCAAATTTGTAATTGAACATAGAAGCCACACATCTAGAGACCGCAATGAGAACATTTCTCTGTCTCAAGTCTCCGTCTGAATAAAGAACGCCTCATTTGTAAATGTCATGCCTAGTGTGTATTAACTTTAGTACCGACATGCTCTTTATTTGGCTAAGAACGCTTGACATTCCACATTCGCTCAGAGTTGTGATACAGCGACCTCTACGCTGAAGCAGGTCCGCTAATACCGGAACTTCGAAGGTCGGCCCTCATTTGTGTCTCGGACAATTACAATATCATGCATACTTGGTACTGACGGATCCGATGTCTTACGTTTGTTCTTACGGCAATCTGAAATTTTGTCTCATCTCGCTTGGAAGAAGGTATTTGTATCGAGGCAGTTGTGTATTATTAATTTGTTAAAACGTGTTAACTGCGAGGAAGTGCATTTTTGGATTTTAGATAGAGGTATTAGGTTATATCCACACTATGTTCGTCCACGAAGGTTAGGTAATTATATTGTATCTCTTACAATGTCTGCTTATTATGAACATTTTAAATGTTTAATAGTAGCTCACCGGGAAAGGATTTGTAGATTCATGTTTGAAGGGGAGCCTTTCGCTATAAACATGAACGAAATCAACAAGTAAAGATTTCCGTTTAAGTAAAAATGTTCTTCCCGGCAATCCTTGTATTAATCTTCTGGTAAAAATTCTATTTATGTTTTCATCCAATTCTGATAATGACAACCAAGGTTTAGTCAGTGATTCTACAATTTTTGGTTAGGCCAAACGTGTGACAAAAACGTATTATTATTAATTGCGATCGTGGATGGAATTCACATCTTCAGTGTATTATAATGATAACATTAATTTTGTGTCTATCACGCTTCAGGTGTCTTCTTTCTCGAGACTTCGTGAGGTTGGGCAAGTGGTTCGTCCAGCCGTACGATGGGGACGAAGAGGACGTTGGAAAGAGGTATTGTAGATGACAATTAAGATTTATATTTTATAAGACTAGTTTTCAACATATTGGAAGTTACATTTGAAACAGTTACCGTCAGTGAATTGTTTCAAATGTCACTATTATGGTCAAACATAATCGTGAACTTCCTATATTAAAATGAAGATCTCTGTGTTGCGCTCGGAAAGATACTAGAGTGAAACTTCGTTCCTCTTCATACATGTCCTCAACCAATTAGCATCCTGCACGGATTAAAGGGTACTCCACAACTTGGTAATAAAGTAAATGAATGTTATGTATTATGTATCAAAATATTATAGTCACTGCAGACAATGACATCGGAATCCATTGTCAGTCGATGTAGTTTAATCTCACTTGAAATTAAATCAAATATAATTATCAACAAAATTTGTCTAACGATGAATGTTGTGCGGAACTTCATATAATTTTCTAGTTTCGTAAAATATATTTAGTCCTTCGAGTTGGAGTCTGAAGGCAATTTTTATAATTCGTTCTATACATAAGTCTTAAATCACTCGAGTTAATGGTGCTGTGTTGGGTCATATCGTATTACTACTGTTACTTCGTAAATTTACAATAATATAGTGGACATGTAGTGAGTATTTCTTGTGTTGAACAGTAGCCCGTGGCACCTATCGTTCTCGTTTGCGTTCTTCCTGCACGGCGAGAGCACGGTGTGCGCGTCCGTGGACGTGCGTCAACACCCGCCCGTGCGCACGCTCACTGCGCGCCGACTCGCGCGGCTCAACGCGCCGCAACCTGAACGTCGCGCGCATGCCAACGGTAAGCGTTTCACAACCAATACAAATACCTTTCTGAACCGAATGAGTCGTCAGGTTAGACGAACAAGGAGCTATCACAATTACTGAGGCGAACAGAAAATGGGTGTGCCGCATCTAAATAGTTTCTAAAAATTAAGAAATGAATTCATTATGAATAACGAAGTTATCTATTGATGAAACATAAAAGTTTAGAGGAATTCAATAGTACCCAAATTATAACATTTGTGCTCGTTTTTCTGAAAGATTATACAATTTCGCTCAACCCAAAACACTTATATCATCAAGATAACTAGTGGACGTATGACTGAATTAAGCTTAATGTAGGGAGAGTAATGTTCCTCTGACAGCAGAGTTTAAAGATGGATGGAGATCCTTATGATCGTGGTAACTATACCACAAGTATTATTGCTGTTAACCTTTTGAAAGAACCACAGAAGTGGAAATTGGCAATGCGTGTTTCGTTAAATTTCGGTCGGTCGGTGTTGCAGTGATCCTGGCGCCGTTCGGTTTGGAGGCGACGCTGACGGGCCGTGAGTGGGGGGACGGCGACGCGCTGACGGCGCGATTGTTGGACTCGTGGCGCCAGCTGTACCCGCTGGAGCAGGGCTGCGGCGCCGTCGAGGTAACACTCCATACTGTGTGTGTATGTGTGTTCATTGTCTAAAGAAGACATAAATATGAACCAGGATGATCATGTCGCCGGACAACATACACAGATCGCTTGGACGGGATTGTGTAGAATCGATCCTTATAATCGCCCGGTTGGTAGAGAGAGCCACGTGACGCGATAGATTGTGGTTTTTGTACGCAGCCACTTTTGTGTCTCGCTAATAAATTCAACTTTATAATCATCGGTCTTACAGGTTGTAGTGGATCGCTGCACCAGGTTATGGCAGTAGTCATAGTTTATTGTGTTCTTTATGGTGTTTGTAACATGGAGGTGCAGATATATACTATAAATTACTTTAATTTACATGAAAATTTTCGAATTCGAAGCGATAGAATTTATATATTGAAGAGTATTTCCCTTAGTAATCGTTTATAATACTATGACCTGCTTTCATAAACGGGTGCAATTGTAAAAAATGGTTTCAAATATTGATTGATTGATGACTATGTGTGTGTTCGTCCGTGAAGGTGGAGTGCGGCGGTGTGCGCATGCGTTACCCGCTGCCGTACGCGCTGGTGACGGAGATGGAGGCGCCGGCGGCGCCCGCGCCCGCCGCCGCCGTGCTCGCCGCGCGCGCCGCCGCCGCGCTCTCGACGCCCGCGCCGCATCAGGTGCTGTACACACTACATGTAATGAATGCTTTCGAGGTCTGATGCGTACCTTCTTAAGGAAGTGCCGAAACGTAACTTTATATGTATTGTTCATAACGTTTTGAGTAATCTTCTAATATCATGCGATTTTGTGAGTGTTTAAATGGGACAATTGATGTTGTGAACACATTAAATGTCAGTTGAAGTTGTATACGTCACTCCTACATATTATTGATACGGAGACAGGACGCCGCGCCGCTGTACCAACAGACTTGTTCATTTTAATATTTTTCTTGTTAGTATTCGGGTTGGTAATCGATATTGGACGAACTACGCGCGTGCACAATATATACTCGTCATCCGTTTAAATTCATTGTCTTTTACAATTGACTTAGTCCTCGATCAGCTATCATGGTTATCGCGTGTGCACATATATCAATAAGTTTAACCTTAATACAGTTCGTATCAAAAATCTTAGTTAACTACCCCTTACAGATATATTTCCAAATAAAACTCGAAGAGTTCAGATAGAAATCCGTAGGTAGTGCAATAGGCAAGTGTCAAATTGTGTGATTCGTAAGTAATTGTTTAGCCTTGCTAAGGACTTTTTAGGCACGGTCGATAACAGGATTGGTGTCTGTAACCGCTACTGGCAACCGTCGTCGACCCTTCAGTGTTACGAACGGCCGAAAACGGACGTTCGCAGTACAGAAGTACTGTCGACACTCGGGCTGCACGCTGCAGTGGGACCACCGACGGTCGACGGTACGAGACTGAATGAACTTGATAATTTATGACCCATCAAGTAACGCTACGTGTACGTGTGACCGGCTGCCTGGCACGTCACGTGCACGTGTGGTGTTTGTTAAGCGAGCGACCTGCGTTATGTGACCAACGTCAGTAAGGTATCGATCGCGGTCCGTTTCAGACGGCGGAGCTGTGCTACGGCGAGCCGGCGGGCGACAAGAACGAAGATTTCCTCGACGCCACACGCAAGACGCCCTGCTCCTGCGCGAAGTGAGTACCTCCTCCGACACCGACACCCGCCCCCGCTCCCCACCACCGCCGCACCGTTACCGGCCCCCCCTCCCGCTTGTCCTCGTCGCTCGTTGCTACCGTTTGTGCAACGTGGGATGGGACTCCGTAACCTGTCCGAATATTAATATTTACTACTTCCATCGTACATAACGGAGTATTGAGTTTGTGTGTCCGATCAAATTATAATGTAGTGTCGTTCCGAGTTTGTTTATTTTCCATTGTGCATGAATAGTAGCAACGGTTTACGAAGTATGTACGTGTATAGACGTGGTAGCAGTAGGTACATACAGTAGACAGGAGCGAGCGGTGTGTAGTGATGCCGTGGCTTGTACGGACATTTGTGTGTCGTGCGTTTTATATATACGTATTTTTTTGTATGTATGACAGTATTACATTTAATATATAACTATACGATATTATATAGTACATGGTATATTTTTAATTTGATATGCATCCGTATGATATGTGAAGCTCGGTCGGTAACCGTTCCGAGCGACCCCCGGCGGCGGTTACCGGTGAGAGGTAACGTAGCGACGAGCGGCCTAACTAGTGCAGGGTAGATGAAGTAGATGTTATGTACGTGAATGTTGAATAGATAGTTAGCTTATAATTACGCAGTGGAGGGTTTACGAGGTCCTCGACTTGTCGGAGGGGCGTGACGGGAACGTCGATGCATTTTACTATCGGACGCTCCCGATCGGCTCGATCGGACATTCGCGTCGTGCCCGACGAGCAAGGACGGAGAATGCGTCGACGCATCCCGCCGCCGGACCGGAGGTGGTCCGCGCCACACTGACCCACCTACACCGCTTGCTTCCTTGTTGGTATCACTAGATTGCGCGGTTACAGAGCTGTCGGCTTCGCGAGGCGGATGTAACGGTCCAACGAGGTCATACCAACATGTCGTTCTATTGTGTATCCAGTTGCGCCGGCGTGCGTGCACACGTGTCGGGCGACGAGCGGCCGAGCCGGTCGAACGTACAGTACGGCGGCAGCCACCCTACTACGTTATTGCATTATTTAACTTCCCGACAGTAGGCTTACTGTCCTCTTGGCCCGACTTCGAGTGTCCAATCGAATTTGTTTCCAGTCTAAGAGCACGATTAAGTAATTCCAAACAAATACAATCCTCTTTATTGTACATCAAAAATTCGAATTATAAATATATGGTAGTTTCAATGGAGAATGAAGCGTGACCGAGTCTTAGGTGTAAAAAATAACTTCCAGGTATTGATAATAAGTAACGTAAAATATTTGTAAACGATTATAAACTGTTTTCGCCGTTGACATTCGAACGTACACAGTCTCCATTTGAACAACGGAAACTAATCGAGAGCTGGGTTGGAACGAAAACCGAATCAAATTGGGATAGCTCGAAGCCGGCAGCTTAGACCGAAAGGAGGTGGAGGTCGTTGGAAGCGCGATTTGGATGATTTTGCGTTGTTGGCCAGAGACGCGTGTGCACGTACGGTCGGTAACTGGATGCGCAGTAGACAGCGGGAGGGTGGGTGTTGCGGAGCGCGGCCACTAGCGTTGTGTTGTGCAGGTGGCGGCGCCGGCGCGCGCCCCGCCCGCCGCCCTTCCACCGCCGAGCCGCGCCCCCCCGCGCCGTGCGCGCGCCGCCCCGCACCGCCCCGCAGTGAGTACACCCGCCCCTGCCGTCACCCCGCTCCCCGCTCCCAAAACACCACGTCGTCCTATAATGTTGAAATAATATAATGGGCAGTCAGCGTGCGAGGTCTTCTGCATCTATCAATTTCACAAAACGTACCATCTCAAAACTCATAAATGCCACGACCATCTGTCAACGCGCGATCGTTACGACGGAGGGTATCCAACCCTCGCTTCCCTCCCGCTGGCTCGTGTCGCTGCTCCGTCGCATCCCCACCAATCTAGCGTCGCCGGCGACACCGTCGTGCCACTGTCGACCTACAAAGTGGTCATTAAACGGATCGGTGAGTCCCGCTGTCATAAAATTACAAATACTCCCTCACCGACGGAGTGGTCAACGTCCACGTGAACGTGAACGAGTTTCAGTAAGCATACAAGTTACATTATAAGTTTCTGTTATCGTAACCGACCCACAAAATGTGCTGGTTAAATGCATGATGTTTGCCTGTATCACTTATATTTTTTAGACTGTATTGCATTGTAGTGCATGGAATCATTATTGCAACTATATGAACAGTGATTTATCATTTTAAATTGCATGTTTTGTGTCTTCAAATTTATTGTACACCTCGAGGCATCATGACTCAATATCTCCTTAGGGAAGGACGTCTACATCATGTGACAACGTAAGTACTTTCGAATCATTAGGTTGTCAGATGAGTGGACGCTTACCCGTGTGCGACATGAATTTGAAACTTCACGATGATCGTTTCATCGCCCGACTCATCCTGAGACACGTGTGACGCCGGCCGAGGGCCGCCCTCGCGCAACCTCTACCTCCTACGAACGTGCCTGGACGTACCATTATCAGTTTCGCACATTCATTCGATCATTTGACATTTTAACCGCTTCGCACCGCTTCCAGCTTTGGTTACACGTTGTTAAAATATAAAGACCGATTGTATGAACGACCCGTGAACTATGAAGCGGCTGCGAAGCGGCGGAATAATGTGGAGTGTTTCCTAATATATACACGCATAATAACATCTACGTTTCATCTCAAAACTCCTAACTACCCCGACTTATCACGCCACACGGGAAATACAACAGTGACGATGTCGTCACCGAGTGCTGTGAAGTTGATCAAAGCGATGGTGACAGACTAACAGTCGAGAGTGAGTCCTTTGATCGGCATCCAGCAAATGCAACTCTAGTACGCTGCGTTGCGCACGTCTCGGTGTCAAGGGCGCCTGCGATGACCTACATCGTCGACAAATAGTACTGTGACGAGGTGTCACATTCGTACACGACATAGTCGTGACACGTACATCGGGCTGCGTCCAGCACCGCGTGTCCGTCGCATTGGTGCAGTTCTAGTTGACGCTGAGATCTTTTCATATAAGTTAAATTTCGCTTAAGTTATCGAGTTCTAAAATTATTTACTGAACTAGACAGGACTCTGAATTTTATACGAGGAGCAGTCGGCTAGCAGCTAGTTCAATTATAAACACAATTTATACTCTTACGTCTCTGCTGAGACAATTTAGTTACCGTAGTATGTTTGTAATAGTCGCTACAAATGCATTAACGCAACGGAAACATTATTAACGGAGCCATTATTATAAAATGAACAGACGAGAGCGAGAGATATTTCGTACGGAACCTTTGCATTGTTTTTCATCTCGTTCCTTTTACTGGCACTTTAAAAGCCAGAATACACGCAACGGTTGCGGACGGATTCGCGAGCGCTCGTGTTTGTTCGCACCAGATACGTATTTGAGGTAAGACGATCATCGGATCTGTACGGTACGGCCGTGCACACGAGGTCGTTAGTGTCGTCAGGACGGCGGCTATTAATCGTATCGGTGCAGGTGCGGCGGCTGCTCACCGGGCAGCTGCGGCGGCGCGTCCCCGGCGCCCGCCGGCTCGGCGCCGCCCTCCGCCGGCGCGCCACCCCCCTCGCCCCACCACCAAACCATCCACCAGGTACGTACGTGTTGCGAACAACTTCGACTGACACTCGATATGTTTGTCAAAGTGCAAAAAATACTACAATTTAACCTGTGAAATAAATTTCAACTATTGGCATAATAGCAAAAACAACAGTCAAATGAAATTGACAAATGGATGCTAACATTAAATTTTTTGGCCGCATTAAATGCATAACTGTTTTTCTTTTTATATTTCATTTTATATTTCTTTCTTAACGTAATATTTGTAATTGTTACAGAATGAGATTTGACTTAACTATTGTGGAAGAAAATTCACTCTGCTTTCGATCGTATATTACATACAATTTATATATTTCAATAATATGCAATATATCCTTTTGATGTATGCATCGAAACACTTAATTTTTTAAGTATCTTTGGCATTTTGTGTGATGCGTAAAGGTTTAATTTGACGCTACAATTGTCAGGTGTTTAAGGTATTACCATTGTCGAACCACAGCGGAAGGTACACGTTAACGCGATATAATCGCAATGTTGCAGACGCTGACCGTGCCCACGACGCTGCACACGCCCGCGCCGACGCCTGACCCGTTGGCGCCGCCCACGCCGGCGCCGCCCTCCGCGCCGCCCGTCAAGGCCTACGCACAGGTACCATGCGATAGCGAAATTCCACTTTACAATAATATTAATATCCCGCCCCGACTTCGTTCGGGTTGGGCAATTATTTACCTATAGCCTATGTTCATTCGGAATTATATAAGTACATTTAAATGGTAAAAATTGTTTCCAAATAGGTGCCATGATGTCGGGTAACGTTAAGGTGGTTAATTAGATCATAGATTTGTTAATTTCCTTATTGTTTACTGAAAAATTCAAGCACTTAACACATTATTTTAATACTAAAGTGTGCGTCGATTGCAGGGCGACTCCCCGGCGGGTGGCGGGTGCGCCGCGTCGTCCCCGCGTGGCGCGCCGGGGCTGGCCCGTCGGCCCGCGCTGCCCCCCGCCGAGCGGCGCCTCGACCCCGTTGAGGACGAGCACTCGCTGCGCATGCTCTACGACTACACCACCGTGCACGCATGGTGAGCGAAGTAGCTGTGATGCGATCTAAGGGGCCACCGAACCCTTTAACACCTCGGTAATAGACGGACGTTCCAATAGGCTCCTTGCATTTGTACTGTGTATTTTGCGGACCACGGAACACATAACATTGAGTCTTGTTAATGGGTATCGATAATCCGCTACATTAGTGCACCAAAATGCGCAATGACATCGTCGGAGTATACGATTTTATGTTCAATGTTTGGTGACACTCGTATTGATATATCACGGAGGTTGTTTCATATTGTAGTGATTGTGTATCTAAATTTTAGATATAATTACGTAGTGTAACGCAGGAGTTTAATCTTTTATTTAATCGAATGCAGGCTGGAGCACCCCGTGAAGCGGTTCAAGGCGAACGAGCCGCGGCTGTGCGAGGAGTTGGCGCTGGGCGCGCCGCCCACCGATCTGTACGCAGGCCACGACCACACTCGCCTGCCCGCGCCGCGCCACCACCTCAAGCACGAACGTCACGACGTAAGACTATCCTCGTCGACCTCCACACGCCCTGCCCCCGTTGACAATTGTAATTTTCACATACTTATATTCCTCTGAAGAGGTGACGCGGGTGCTGTAAGTATTATTTCGGCTTGCCGGCTGGACATAGTTGAACACGATCCTAATGCTAGACATACAATACTGGATTCCAAACTGAAGCGGGCGGCCGTACTAGACTACACGTGTATACGTGTATAATGAGTGGAACATGATGGTTCATGGATGGGGTCCGATAGATGGCTTCTAGTAAATTTATATATGGACCGTTTATTTTGAAAGTGATGTAAGTCCATTTCTGAGAAAAATGAGCTATCACGTAATTCATGATTAATTTAATGTTATTTTTTTTATATAACTAGTCCATGTTTAATTTCTCAAAAAAATCCCATGTTTTGTACAAGTTAAAATCGGTCGGTAAATGAAATTGCATAATCATCGATTATGAAAGTGGTGCAAGTCCAACTGACAGAGGTAGGTTCCTCAAAATTGCACCATATACCATCTTTTATAAAACAACGATGACGGACGCAGAATTTAAAATTA
>DWPT01004533.1:0-13142 GCA_018251895.1 Agathymus mariae mariae | reverse complement strand
TCCTCCATCGAACAACTCGGCTTACGGCGGGTATCCATCCTTACGTAGTGAACGTACCACCTGCACGGACGACGCGGTTTGTGTCTTCATTTATAATCCGCACTGCAAAGGACTGGAATAACTTGCCTGCGTCGGTGTTCCCGGCTACTTACGACGTGGGTGTCTTCAAGAGGAGAGTGAATAGGCTATTATAAGTTAATGCGTTCAACATCTAAGACTTCATTACCACTTAACATCAGGTGGAATTGTTGTCAATCTTATCTTATCTTATCTTTTGTAAAAAAATAAAACTTATTTTTTGTATTAGGGGAATTGTCTGTCTACCTCATCGTTCAGAAGGTTATAACACTTCTTTAGGCGTCATAGAATCTCAGTCTCTGGTTAGTAAGACTGCTTGCCATGCATGGAGATTAAACCATGATCACATGGTCATTCCATGTGTATTAAGGTGTTTTCCACACGCACCATTGACCTCGATCGATTAGGAATGGGCATTTCATGTACACGATAAGATACTCGACGGATAACAATTTTATGTTACTACTAATGGTAAATTTGGGTAGTCAGTGGATCTTCGTCGTCTCGATGAAGATCTTTTTTCTACTTATTCGGCATTGATCGTTTCAACCACGCTTCAGCCTCGTCTGCGCATTGCGCTTCACATGTCCCTTCCTTTACAATATTTCAAAACAGAAGTGGAGTTTGATTGAGAGCGGAAGCGACGTCTGATTGAACTTATCGATCGAGATGTGACTGTCGCATCGATATTGTATCGATTGAACATGTCGATCAAGTAAGATCGAGCAGACTCCATACTTGGAGTAAACATGTCATATTATATTGTAAAAATATGTATTTATTTGTTTTAAGATGAAATACTCTCGGAGTATTGAATCACATCTTAAATGTAATAAGTTAATAATATTGGACACATTTACTCGTAACAAGCTGCAAGGTTTCTATTCAATTTTTTAACATATAGTAACTCTAAAGCAACGTCTTTAGACATGTCGCAGCAATGACATGTTGGATTCTTAAAAGAATCTAGCACTAGGGATCTTAAACTAAAGTTTTACGGATGACTTTAAAATATTTACTATAAGTACCTTATAATATATTCTAATATGAGGTTTTTGATGTACTGCACCGATGTTATAAAACAGTAAAAGTAAAAAAGAGATTAAAGATTTTTTTTTACAAAAAAATAAAGATGAATGTGAGTCAAGTGAAAACTTTTCGGTGTAAATGTACTTAGTTTGATTTGTAAAGTATTATAAGGTATGATTTATAATTATGTAAATATAAAGGTAATTGCGTAGAGACGTAATAACTTTATAGATAAAACAAAAGGTTTTTTAAAATGACCTAGACATCGACAAGTATGATGCTGTTCTATATGTAGGTAACAATTTATAGGTCACAAAGCATTTCACGTGCTAAGGCTATAATAATAATTCTGCAATAGGTGAAACAAAAAAAATGATTGTAGATTTATTAAAAATAAGGAACAAATTAATTTATCATTATTGTAGATTTATGTATAAATTATCTCTTTAGTTGGTTAATACACAATTCTAGATCATCTTTGCAGCGGAAGCGTCTGGCAAAATTAAACATTTCAAAAAGAAACCAATAATACGAGAATAGTAGAGTATCGTATTTTTAAAAGTTACATTTATTTTATGTAATTTTATACTGTTTCTTTTTATCCGCATTTACAAAATGTAAGCTGTATCCTACCTGCTCCATTATTACACGTTAGAATGGTGATCTATGTATTCGGGAGGCATTGCACTTCGAAATGTTACGGGAGGGGTTATTGTCCGACTCGGGCCACGAGCTCACGACCTCAAGTCATTGCGCCTTGAGCTCATCACTCTGGTGCAGATAGCAGGATTACCATCGACCTCGGCTCAATCACTTTATGCTCTGAAAAACATATTTTTAATACTCTACGGAAGTAATACGAATAGATATTAAAGAACTTGGTATTACACAATAATAAATGTCTTATAGAACTCTTCTGCTGTCGCCGTCTTGTCAGAATTATCAGAGTTATAAGTTATTCAATATGAGATTTTCCAGATGTTTCACTTTTTTTTTTTATTATTCACATTTGTCATTCAATAATTTTGTCATTACAAAATAACGAATATTACATATTGTAGGTACGTCATCGTTTACCGTTAGATCTTCCATTAGTGTCGCGTCTAACGTAATTGTCCATCATAAATTATGATACAATATTGGACTCGGATGTAATAAAATGTTGGTTTTTTTATTAAGTTACGTTTGCGTGAATATAGTTTTGCGCTGGATGATTATGTGTAGTGATTTTTTTGGCTTTATATATTCTGAATATATCAGAATTTTGTATTGAAACTTATTTGAAAATTGAATTGAAAATTTATTTTTACCTTAACCGCTCTTTGTTTGAGAGGAAAACTGAACCGCACAGTGGAACGATATGGGTTGTAATGATAATGATTAATTGTCAGAATCCTGTTACTTATACTTTATTATATTCAATATCATTCACGCATCCCAGCATATACAGTTATGATGACATGTTTCTTAACTGAATCAATTGATACCCGGTTCATTTCTTAAACGTGCACGCTATGTTTTTAAAGCAGTAACTACCTTACCCTGGTGATATCCTGTTATATATATCTAAGTTATGATAATATAACAAAGATATCTCTAAGTGGTTCATTATTATAACGACGGAACGGTTTCATCTTGGACAACACAAATTCATAACGAGTTTGTTAACCACTTCTGGTCTCTTTGATTTTCTCATTCCACAGAACAGATCCAGTTGTTGACATGGCAGCGCTAATTGGACGAGTTCTTCCGATAGGGAGTTCGTTTTTAGCGTTTAATATAATGACCCGAATAGGGAAACCGTCGTTCGTTTTATATCTTTATTACGTCGTTACATCGTTGGGATCGATCGTAAAACTGCCCCGTTCGTGTATGTACTTCGCTGGCAGCTATGTGTATTATTTTTACTGTTACCCATTTTATTGTCCCCCTATAAACTTCTCACGAGTTTTATCATAAATGTTTGTTTCCGCACTTAGATGTTAAATCCTCTCCCAGTGGACAATACAGGTGGGACACTCGTGAAATCAATGTTTTTAAATCCACTTTGACTGGTAAGTCGCTGCTTTGATTCATTGTTTGCTAGCTTTTTAAATTAATACACAACAAAAGAAAAAATGAGCAGTCTGAATATATGGATATATGGATGAGTTCGTCATATCAAAAATATCACGACCACACATTGGCAAGGAAGGTTGCGGAGAATTTTAAATTGCTTGCCGACATTGCATCACTATAAAACATTTCATGGTCTATCCTAGAAGGAGGATGGGTCTCTAAAAATGTGGTTTAGTAAGCAATCGGACACATACACAATGTCAGATGGAGTTAGAAGTTCGATGACAATTAGTGGCAAATTATCTTGAGCGTTTCTGTGATTAATTTGTTATCAGGTTACTTCTGTAAACACATCTCCCCTCTGCATCACTTGGGTTGGCAGCTAATTCCTTCCGGGTCTCTTCAGCTGTGTGACGAACTGTGTGTTAAGTTTGTTTGATTAGGTAACTTGCGTTCCATCAAGTGTTTGAAGTAACGCCCTTACACGATTTACAAGGTAATATAATTACAATATATATATATATATAAATATTTCCAATTAACGCCACTCCTATCTTAGTTATCGCTACGGATTATAATCCAAGCGCGCATTCACTCAGAGATGAACTTATCTTTTTGGTAGTCAATGAATTAATTCTGTAAGCAGTATCTTATATATTTGTGTTTTGGAATAACGAAAATTTAATCAGTACATTAAAGTCAAGATTGAAAGAGGCTTAACAATTTCACTTTAATCGGAAATCAATATCGAAATGTCTCGTCGTGGCGTTAATGCGTGTTCGTATTGATATGAAATAAGAATTCAGTAACCACTTGGCATTATGAAAAAACTTTAAATAAAGTTACAACAATCCGATTTTAGGTTAACCGTTGATGTATTGCTACTCCCGTTGACTAAGATGGAACGCCTCATTTGTTACTTTCCCTCTTCAGCAAAGTTCCAACGGAAAAAATAGTTTTGCGATAACATTAGCAATATAGCATTACTGTAAAATGGTCGTTTAAAGTTGTGTTAAAAGTCGTTATATTATATTTTTAGTTGTTTCTATCCGTTTTATAAGGTTTTAACGGTAAGGGTTAGGGTTTTCTCGTTCTGTGAATTATAAATATATTGATTTATAACTTATAATTAAGTGTTGCTTCCTGCAATACTTAAGTAGCAACTATAAATAAATCGAATAAGCTGTTTCTGAGATTACCGCTAACAAACGCACAGGCGAACAGACAAAAAATCTATTCTATTCTTTTGGTTTTATCGCGTTAATAAAAACCCCTATATATCTTTCATGTACGGAAATATAAATTACATTTCGCCTACCTAGAATAGAAAATTTACTTCATGTTCTCTGGTATTTTACTAGAAATATATTCAGTAATTTTAGGCTTTAATAATTCGTGAAGGTTTGAGCTCTTTCATTTCTTCGCCTCAAAAAACTTTAAATCTATTTCCGAACTCGTTGTACTATAGTTGCATCACAGTCGGCGATCCTCGACGTTCAACGACACACAAACATTAATATAGATAAAAGGTTTTTTCTCCAACCTTTTTGTCTCGAACGAATCTCGTTGAAGATTTGATTCAACTGCAACAGGTTGTTTGACCGTGCTCTGTGTTCTTTGCTCAGAGTTTCAATATTAGCGTAAGATTTATTTCTGTTGATCGTGAATACAGTTTTTGGTACTTAAAATTTTCGTAAATGTAAATGAATAGATTTTTAAAAATAAAGTGAAATTAAAAAGAAAACCGCCAGCTTTTAGTACTTTTAGGAGGCTGTCATATATACAGGTCCTGGTTCTATCATTAGTGGATATATTTATCGGATCTTGTATCCATTATCACGTGAGACGAAATCGGACTATTTAAAGTGTTTCGATTGAAGTGTCGTTTGTTTATGTAACCAGTGGTTTTGTTACGTGACCAAGTTTACATAAAACCAATCATCGAGGTGCATCTTACATTTTGTTTTAGATTTTTATTGTTACTTTTTACAAGGTATAATAAATAGGTATAATTTTTCTGTTACTTGCGGTGCCTATCGATCGTCTGATCGGACAGGCGTTGCTCAGAATATTTGTAATATTTAATATATTTCTAATATTACTCAGTAACGACCCGTCCCGACATCGTGTGGGATTAGCAATAATTATTATACATATACACTTGATATTAAGCTTTGGTCCATCCGGAATAATAAACCTTTCAAACGGTAAAAGATTTTTTCAAATAGCTTTATTTTATGGTTTATTTTATGAGATATACACAAACTCACAAAATTCACACTCACCCTTTATAATAGTGTAGATTTCGGCTTTGCATATATAATTTCATAACGATTGCTGAAATACAGCACCAACTACCGGATCCAACCGAAGCATAGAGTCTTCGTGTGAACAAAAGAAATATACTTTGTAAATATTATTTCAATCGGTGCAGACATTCACAAGATATAATATGATGTACCGACGTAATATTTATTAATATCTCGCATGTGTGAATATGTTCATAATGATAGTATTTTTCATGTACGATTTATCAAATGTATTTTTTTTTCTAATTTTGGTTGTTTCATTATCACCTAATAGAAGCAGAGAATGATAGAGAAGGCAATTTGAGGAATATATTTTTTATAACTATGTAAGGAGTGTGCCAACTCGCACTTCGTCTACGTGTTATGAGTACAATCTATAACTCTTTAACTCTGAACGGATCCCCGAGAGAAACTCTTAAAGGGTCGTGGTGGTCGACTATGTCACTTTCAGTTCAGGTGGTACTCTTATTCTTAATCTTATTACGGGCAAGAAAATATTTAGACCGTCCAAAAACATTATCGTTTTATGGGTAACACGTGTAGAGCAAGGTCGAGGATAATTGCTTATATGGGAACTTTCCTTACTTCGATATGCGGACAATTTATTCATACGGGTAATGCTACACGCATTAATTACTCGTATTTATTGCATCGTAGTAGTTTCTTTTAAATTTTATAGTGAAGCTTGTTTTGTCATTAATAATAATATTAAGCTATGATATTAAATTATGTGCCGTCTTTCATATATCCACAAAAATACCTTATAAATTGAAATTTACAATATCATACATAAAAAGGTTAATTCAATTTTTTTTTTCATAGAATGTTAATGGTTGACAACAATCCCACCTGATGGTAAGTGGTGATGAAGTCTAAGATGTTGAACGGATTCACTTCTAAAGGCCTATTCACTCTCCTCTAGAAGACTCTCACATTGTACAGAAAAGAAGGTGGGAACACCGACGCGAGCAAGATCTTTCGGACTGTATTTCGTCCTTACAGGCCTGAATATTCGGAAGGTATCTGTTCACTGCTGTGCTTGAGCAGATCATTAATATTCATCAGGAATGTAGCGCACAGGACGTACTCCTAAGGAACTTCAGCGTTGATAGCCATCGATTTTGACGAACACAATTAGAATGAAGTAATTAGAATTTTGAAATAGTCTCTTTTAGCCATTATGTAAATTGGACATTTTGCTCTGAAAGAAAGTCGTTTATGAAAACAGAAATGAAATTTATGTATATCGCATATATATATATATACACACACATATAAACAAATAGAAGACATTTACGGAAGCAGTTTCCTCTGTGTGAGGTTTTAGATACACAGCTAAAGTAAAAGTTTCCTTTCGTACACCGAAAACTGCCGGCTATACTTAGCAATACTACTCATAGTCGCAGTTTATTGCAATGATTAGTAATCTAACCGGTTGCCGGATTTTACAATACACCGTTCTCGGTTGCGAGATGTGACTAGCTAAATGCTAGAATGATATGTAAAATACGCCTAACTATTTTATCTTGTAAGATTCCGGTCACAACAATTAGTGAACGCAAATTGGGCCAATTTATAATCGTTACTCTGTGTAAGCTTGGGTGTTATGTATATGCATTTAGTGGTTATTATTTTATGAAATGGGTCGGATTTAGGGAACGACGTAGATATTATGCCACGAACCGAATTGGAATGACCAACAATTATTAGCGTCTTTTTTATATAGCAATTCGATAAACAAACAGGCTAGTCATCTATTGGTAAGCGGTCATTGTCACCATGGCGTTCAGTAACACCAAAAACATCACCGAACTGTTGCCCACCGAAAAGGAAGCGGGAACCCGGATTATTACATAATTATACCTACTAATTGTCGTGCCTGTAATTTTTTTTATGCCGCTTGTTCTAATAACATTAACAATGTGGAGTTGTGTTGGTCATATGAGATAAGATTTTTTTTATAATTTTAGTTACTAATGTTTTTGACATGCATAAAAAAAACGTAAAAGTATAAAAACTTTATAAAACTATTGATTGATTGATTCTTAAACTTAAGGAATCTTATGTTGCAATATTTAACTTATCTATTCTGTTAGCATCTTTTCACTATTGAACACTAGGTGAATAAACTGTTAACTGTTAATTTTATATTAAAAATTAACAACTAAGAAGTTTTAAAATTCTTATACATATGTGTGAGTTACTTTATAATCAAAATCTGAAATTATCAAACTATTCTGGATCCAGTTTAAGCTAAGTAAGTTGATGGATTTACCGCTATTAAGGTCACTCGCCTGTTTCTGTGACCTAAAAGGTTGCCTCGTTAAAAGAATAATGAATTTCACGCGCAGGGTAGTCGAGGTTCGTTAGTGGACCGGATCCACAGATCTGTGTTCGAATTTTAATATAGATTTGCTAGTGATCGTATAGGTAATATCTATTTCGTAGATAACATGACGTTATACCGCGGTAATCTTGAAGTAATTTAAATTATTACTTTATGAACTTTAATAGACGCAGAACAGTACAGACTATAGTGCGCCACGCTCGGGCGGGCAGGTAAGAGCAGAAACAAGGGAGTAAGTACTCACTAGAGTAATCCATTACGTACATACAAAATATTGATCCGTGCGTGAAAAAAAATATTATTATTATTTATTTGCGTAAATGTATATATTATTTTCTTACTTTATGTTTGATCTCAGTAATAATGGGTATTGCTTTGATTATCGATAACACAGTCCATAAATATCACTTTGCTGGGTTCCGATCTCCTCATAGTGCAAGCCAACAAGTAACAAAAAGCGGTTTTTTAAAATGTGGTGAATTATGAACTTAATCTCTGGGATTAACGCCAGTCTTTATCCTCTAGGCAACCTATTAGTTGCCGAACCTGGCCTGCCGAACGATTGATAGAGCTCGAAATTCGACCGAGGGAGCTATTTGTATCCCAGAGAAATATTTGTTTTCGGGTCAATTGTGTTTGTCCATGCCACTCACAACCCCAGGGAATCATAAGTGTTTAAACAATTATGATACTTAGAACTAAACTCAGCACTGAAATAGCAATATTTTGTGATGATATCCATGAAGATTCGCTCAACCGTATGTCTAAGTCGTAAAAGTTGCCAAATGAATAACAAACATTCAGATATTTTTGTAACCATTTTTGTCACATTGTCAGAATACAAATGGTAAATAATATTATTTTGTTAATCTAATGTACTAAGGCAATGTTTTAGAACTTTAGATGTTACAATACATGCTTTTGCACGCGTAAAATGGAAGTAGTTAAAACTGTGTAAATAATGTAATTATGTCACGAGGTCGAGTGTAATTGTAAATGGGAATGACAAATATACTAAAAGTTTCTTATCGTTCTCAAATATCGAGTATGCATTATTATCATCACCCACACTTCGACTGAATTACACAATGCACTACGCATTACATTTGGAACGTATAACAATAGCATCAATCGCCGTTTCGCGCAAAATAACAACGAATAACACTTGCGCAGTCACTGAACTTGTGTAGAACAATGCGCACGCGCCGGTTAATCATTTCCTCTTCCGCCTCGTAATGGCCAATGTATATTGTAAATTTTGTAAAGTAAATATTCTCACGTATATAAATATATATTTCTTTTTGTTTCAGGCACTGTCGCGAAAACAAGAAACCGCCGATCCCTCGAAGTACCGCGTCCCAAGACTGAAAACATACTGGCGTCTTCCAAAATATCTCCTAAAAGTACTAATAGTTTAACAAACGGTGTTAAACCTTGTTCAGATAAACCTGTAACTTCAACTTCATCTACGAAACCTAACGAAAAAAAACGAAGCTTAGATTCTGGCTCTAAACCTAGCTGCATTCCTCTTTCCAAAAAGAGTCCGGAACAATTTACTCGTTCTTCTTCATCGCCCGTTAAACAGGATTTAGCAAAAGAGAATACCTTCAGGTCAGACAATTCTTCAAAGTTGAAACTGGATTCATCCAAAGGTAAACTTACAAGAAAAAGCCCTGAAAAAGCAAAGAGTGAAAGTGAAAATAATCGTAATGATATAAAACATCGAGCTCAAAAGGACAGTGAAAGTCTTAATGAAAAATATCATTATTTAAAGAAAAGACTGACTAGTTTAGATAATTCTCCAAGAGATACGTATGATGAAAAAAATCCTACACGTAAAATTATATTGAAAGATAATATACATGCCAATTCTAACATAGACTCTAATTCTGGTGTAGTTGAAGATTCTAAAAACATTATAAAAATGTCTACTCTTCATGAAACAGTAAGACCTCTTGGAAGTTCTAGACTTTCACAAGAAATGGATAGCTTGGCTGCTTTAACAAAACAAACATTAGATAGGGTTAATAAATTGTCATGTAACTTAAATAGTAATAAGATAAATTTAAATTCACCTGAACCTTGTTTTGATTCATTTTTTGCTTCAACATCAGAGCAGAAAAATAATAACCATACATTTAATTACGGTCTTCTGAATGATAAACATATACAAAACAGAGGAGTTACAGAAAGATTGAAAGATATTGACACAGCAGCTCAGAGACTGATCGACTTTGAAAAGCAAAGTGCAATGTTTTCTGATCTCAATAATGACGTGTCTAGTCAAAACCGTCGTATTGATAACTCATCAACGTCTTTTAACACACCTGTATCTATTTTAAAAAGAAAATCAATTCATGAAGATAATGTTATTTCAAACACTCCAACTCACGCTATTGCTTCGCCTCCAGTAACGTTTTCTCCAAACGTTGTTGAACCTAGGAATTGTCGTTCCGAAAACAGACAACGTCAAGGAATACTGAAAAAGCGTCGTAGTTTGGATGAGTCACAAGTTGCTAGAAGAAGATCTTGTAGCCCTGAAGTTTCATTCGCCGAGGATGGTTCATGTGACATAAATAAACCTATTTTGAAAAACAGAAGATCATCATTAGAAGATGTTGTAAGAAATAGATCTCCAGATGGACATATTCAAGGCATACTAAAAAGAAAAATAAGTCGGGAAGAAGACCACAATCATGATGACTTATCTCACGGTTCACCTGAACCCCATGGAATTTTAAAGCGCAAATCCAACTCCAGTTCCAGTAGTAGCACTACATCATCTCATGTGTCAATTGCTCAAGCTGTTCTATTAGCAGCTGCCGGTGGTGCTGAATTAGTTGAAGAAGATAAAGAAATAGTAAGACCTATTCTGAAAAAGAAAAGTTTTTCCGAAGAACGACCTTGCCCTGATGTTTTACCATCAGAAACACCGAAACCTATTCTGAAGAAAAAATCTACAGAGCATGATGATCATGACTTTGATCTACCAAAGAAACCAATTCTTAAGTCATTTAAAAAATTTTCAGGTGATGAAGGACTTGCTTCTAGTTTCGATTTGAGCGAAGACGACAGAAGTTCACGGAGACCTTCTCTCCTCAGATCCCGGACATCAGACCATTCTGGCTCCGAATGCGACACAACGGTGAAACCTATTTTAAAGCAAAGAGGTTCCAGTCTCACTAGGGAACGTAGCCAATCCCCGCGCCCCCGTCTTTCATTCTGCGCGGATAACGATGCGAACATTAGTGTGCCGAATTTCAGTAGCGACGCGAACGACCTGTTGGCGGCCGGACCGCGACGTATTTTGAATCTCTCGACCGATCTAGAAGAAAGTTTCCCTAGTGCTGTGATCCGCCGTAGAAACTTGCGACCAAAGGTTAATCCTCGGTCGATGAGCCTGGCGTGTGACGTTAATGATGAATTACTTTCCATTTTAAACAACCGTAGAATTAAAGTGGATGAAAACTGTGAAAACATAAATCCTGAAACGTGGGATCCAGAAAAAGTTGTTAACGGTTGTGAACCTAAGACCTTCCCATCAATTGCTTCGAGAATAAAGAGTATGGAACAGGCTTTAAATAAAGAGAGTTTTTTAAAGGATCAATCATCTGCATCGAGATCTAAAGATCGTGACAAGGAACGCTATAAAACTCAACCAGTTACTATAGATGAAATGAGATCGATAACATCGAGGTAAGATTTTATTTTTAAAAATAAAAGCCCTTTTCGACCTTTCAAATGTTGTTCTATTAATATTGGATGCAACACCGAACCGAACGTAATAGAGGTTTTTGTTTGCTTTCTCAAATAACATTTTTTTTTGTTTTTATTTTATAACTTCAGCTGCAAATAATTTAGAAAAACACTCATATAATTTTTGTTTGATATTTAAACATACGTTTTGTTTTTCATGTGCAAAGGTGATTGTGCTTTGTACCGGCAGTAGTTGGACATTCGAAGCCAAATCTTGGCTTGAAGCCATTATTTTGACGGTCCGTTGTATGTCGCAGGAAAGACTAAATGTTTTGTAGGTGTTGTTCTTGCTGTACATGTTTACTCATTATCATAGATTCACTTTCTGTTGTTTTTTCATCAACGTACAACTTATTTGATTCAATAAGATTAAAAATACTTGAAGTATCAAACATTATGGTAAATTGTACAGTCGTATTTTAAAGTAACTTTAATTATGATTTATGGTTTTATGTATTGTATGAATTATGGATACTGATGATTGTATGACTCATAACCAGATATCTAAATCAGTAAGTTTCATATCTTGCCAAAATATTGCCACTAAAGAGAATGGTTATCATTTAATATAATAACAATCATTGAGTTGTATTAAAACAAAATAAGCATCATTTTATTACAAAAAATATTTTTTTTTTTTACCCACAACGTGGTGATATATTTTTTTCCTTGCCTTGCTGTTGGCTTATAGTAACTAGTAATTCACACATAACTGCAACCGTACATCAGTGTTTGAGGTTTAGTTTACTAGAATCATGTTCAGTCTACAATAATGTAAGCATTAATTTTGGACGTAGTTCTAGTTGCATGTGTTTTTAAAGTACCATGACGTAAAAATGTATCGCCTCATATTTTAGTGGCCTCTTTATGACTAGTAAGTAGAAAATAGCAAAGGAATTCAATTATTAAAATTGCACGTTGTTGTTTTGAAATATGCGCATATATTTTGCGATTTCGTAAAAGTGTTTGTCATTAAGTCAGTGTCATTCAGAGCGCGCTACCTTTATAATGTTTAACATAAAACGAGGCCTTGGGTACTGCAATTTCTTATAGAGATAACATTCTTAAATAATGTGTCGCTTTTTACATTACGAGTATTCGCAGGTCCCACGCCAACGTGAACGTATTTCTTTATGTTTTTTTTGCTGTAAAGTTAATAGTAAATCGCATGCTTTACTTTCTTGTGTACTTATTCAAAATTATCTTCTTTTTCATCAGTGAGCTAAATTTGGATTTCTTCCTTATCATTTGTCATAACAACGTTATAATACAAGTGTAGCTTTGCATCGTATTGCCTTATACGTGGGGCGCACTAAGAGTTTTCGGTATCAATAATAAAAAAAAATACTATTAATGGTCAAAATGAATTTATTGTTTCTCAAAATATTCTCGCTTTGCGTCATTGCACTTTACCATTCGATTGAACTAATTTTGAAAACATTTGTGCCACTCCTCCGTAATGCGTCAATGCCGTCACTGCGTGAGATACATGTTTTTTATACTCTTCGACAGTCTCTTCTGGTGATGAAAACCGTTGATTGCGTAATTGGTTCTTGATTTTTGGA
>DWPT01004532.1:0-13142 GCA_018251895.1 Agathymus mariae mariae | reverse complement strand
CAGTCACTCATTCAAGTAACCGAACCTTCAGCAATTTCAGCTTTAGACGCAAACCCTGGGAGCGTGAGCCCTGTTGTTTAAATCCCTACGTAGAATCATAACCTAACAATCCTTTCTCTATAACCGGCTAAAGAAGGGGTCTACATAAGTAAATCGTGCGAGGCGCCGGGAGGAAACGCATTCCCAGATATTTAAAAGAGTTCTGGGAAAAGCGTTGAAATTATACAAGCCATCTGGACTCGCGCTATAACAATTTCCTCTAGTATAAAAAAAAAATATTTTATATGAAAATTCAAACTGATGCGTTGGCTAGACTAAAAGTTGTGTTCCAACATTAAACAACTTAGCCATTAATCTTTGATACAATACAAACAAAACCATCATAGGTATGTGTAGTTATTAAGCAATTACAACAACCCGACCTCGTTAGTGACGCGTTGGAATTCAAATAACCCTTAAAGAAAACATCACGAACGCGGCACAGAATAATACAAACATGATAATTTCAACACAGGGGCATAAACTAAGTCAGTGGCAACTTGGCAGCTACACAAACAATGCATACTAATAATATTAGGGAACGTCCGCCTCATAGGTGCGTTTACAAAGGTGAATACCAACTTTTACCGAGCACGTAGATTCTGATTTCTGAAACTGACATAGGCCAGTGATCGAGACCCGATAACAATCGGTCACATGAAAAATAATAAAGATAGATATTTGTAAATTTATAATAAATCACTGAAATGTTTCTTTCTTAAATGTTCAACCGATTACTTCCAAAATATATTCAGCTCCTGTAGTTAATTTATTAAACGCTATATATTGTTAAGTGAATATTACAAAAACAATCACTGGCAATATTTAAAGTATTCAATATAATATGTAATATTTTAATAGATTGACATGCAAATCAACTGCATTTGTTTAAACTATTTGCAACTATGTAAACTGAAAACTAGTTTGGTGTACAAACGCACCTCTTCGTAGTGCCGCCGACAGTAAAAGGGGTTGCATGTCAAGGCAAAATAAATAAATATAAGCCCTCAAAGTGATTAGTAAGAAAACAAATTTACGATGTAACATTTAATAGATGCCGCGGCTTGCTGTTGCGGCCAACCCACTGGTCTTTTGAAATAAATTAAATATGAATATATTCACATAAAGAGATTTAAATATAACGTTTTACCACACCGTTCATGCAAAACCTTTCATCCCATTCCTTAGCAGTGCCGTCTAGATAAAAAAAGCAATTACAATAATGGAGTAACGTCAAATTATTAGTATAATAAACCGAAATACATACTTGATTAAACCGTTATCATATAACGTGATTTAGACCATGGATATTTTATTTAAAATTTCTGTAAGTATTACAATCCTCACGGGACACTAGCTAAAGTTATATATGACCCCGGGTACATAAGTTCTGAGTATTTCGTCCACTTGGTCCTATTAATCGCAATAACACTACCACAATATCGAAATAGCCTATTGATAGAGCTTTTAATACAGGACCGTTTTGTTTAAGTTCTATATATGAATTATTGTTCCACAGTGTCTCATGCATATATACCATTAAATAAATATATTTAATACAGGACCGTTTTGTTTAAGTTCTATATATGAATTATTGTTCCACAGTGTCTCATGCTTATATGCCATTAAATAAATATATTTAATGCATATTCGTAAAATAACCTGGATTTTGTAAACAAAAGTGATCAGGTGGGCTGGTAACCTGAAGAAAACAGCAGGATGCCGTTGGATTGAGAGGGCCTAGGAACACTCGGAAAGGATTCAAACAAAAAACTTTAAGAAGCTAATAGACGGTCAAATAGATATTAAAAAGTTATGTTTCTTAATTACTTATATTACACACATTTTCGCTCTATTCCTTTCATATTAATATTCAATGTTTGAATATATTCATATCTTAATTAGTTGGAAACTGTATCAGTTACGTACATGTCCATGACGTTTAAAATACAAGGTATCCGAGGTGGTATAAATTTGGGAGATTTAAATACAACATATTTAATCAGAAAATTACTCGAATTCATGGATATCAATGACGCTGTGTAAGCCAGAGTTGTTATGGAGCTCCGTAACCGTAACCGAATCTACCGGATATCCGAAATAAAAATATATCTGAAACCTTAACTGAATCCAATAAATAAGTTTCGAATAATTTCTGATAGAGACTGAGTTTGATGAAACACTTTATTCTTATCGATTTCTTTGTCTGAGCCAATATATTTCATCTTTGGACAGTTTTTAATATTTTTTCAAATGATTATTATATATTATAATAAATATACTTAGACAAAAAATCAAAATGTTACCTATAACCAAAACCGGTTAAATATTACTCATATATCCGTATCATAGTGTAAACCTCACAATAATTTTTTATTGACGAATTACTGAAATGTTGAAACATCGCCAAGTTTGTTCGCAATCTTAAATCTAGAACATTAACTCACATATGAGCTGAGCCAAGTCGTCAGTCAAAATTATTTTTGGCAAATTTCATCCGATGTGTAAGGCTTTAAACCGGTGGGATACTTGAATGTAGATTTGAGCAACAAAAACTCCTAATACCATAAGATAATATTTTGAAATAATTTCTGTTAAGGATCTGAGTAATGCAAACAATTACAAACATGTGCCAATAAATAAATTTATCTGTACTCAATAACAAGATGAACTGTATCAAGGTATTACAAATACTGGGGAAAAAGAGCATGTAAATGTTCTGCATAAATAAATGATTAACTATTCAGAAAACCCACAAAAATACAGAATAATGCCTTATAACTATACTTCTCCGACGGTTATTTTAACAACTCTTAAAAAAGAAAAGAAAAATACAAATATTCGCAATACGGAACCCAAAACCGTCACTTTCCATGCGGCTGTTTATCAGTCAGGTGTCCTACTAACGAGTTAAGGACAATTGACATAATGAACTCTCTGGAGGTTATATAACTATATCACGTCCAAAAGCAACTGAATGGGTCAGCTTGACTCAGATGATAGCTGTCGCTAACCCTGCACTGTCAATATTTTAGTACAGAGTACCTAAACAATTTATACAATATTTTGATACTCGATAAAAATAACCGAATGATTTTGATTTCAATAAAATAATAAATGATTTTGATTTCAATTCGTTGAATCGATTCGTAGGATTTTCCAATTTTTTGACCCGTGTTTATTTGAGTACATATAGAGCGTATATTGAATTTACGTGACCTGATTAGAAATTTATTTTCTTAGACTCTATCGTTCCCGGAGAGTTTAAAAAACCGCAATCGCAAGCCGCAAACGTACGCCGCAAATGTGCGCCGCAAACGTGCGCCGCAAGAGTCGAGTAACAACAACAATAGAGCCGTTACGTCTCAAGTGACAGTTATTGGAAAGGGTTGATGGAGCTGATAATAGCAACCGTAAAAAGTATCTGCCTCAAATATAACGAAAATCATGGAATTCACGTTTCAAATTGCTCACCCAAATGATGTCTGATAAAACATTTGTAATATCTCTGTAACGTAAACAAAATTGACAATGCACATAAATTAAAATAAGTTTAAAAATATTCAGCAGAGCGGAATCCGGCTTGTACTCTGGAGTATTGTGTTTATGCGGTTATTTACACAAACTCATCATTTAATTAAAATATTAAAGTTCCGAGAATTGTCTGTTTATTTTCTGTACAATTCCTCGTTTTCTTTTCCTTTGTGACAATTATGTAACATTAACAGATAACTTTTTAATTAAATAAATAACCTCTACATGCACCACTGCCTTCTGTAGGATTCGTCATATACCAAAAGCATGACACCCTGTATATACATACATTTATAAGATTCCGTGTTGGTTATTTCGATAAAATGGTTTGTGAAAAACTTTGTGGAGTGGTCCACGTTTTCGGCACGTATTTATATATATATATATATATATATAAATTCAGACATTAAATATATTAGTATAAGGTTCTATCATACAGATATATCAATATATTAATTCGATTATGTTATATAATGATACAATGACATGATCATAATTAACCCTGAAAACGTGTGTGATCTTCTTGATAAGCATTGATTGATTGAATTGACCGTATTGTAAGAACGAAAATACCTCAGAAGATGACCCTATTGCTCAGTTGGTAGTAATCCTACCTATTTGTTCTTGGGTCACGGGTATTTGTTATGTTATATTTGTGTACGGCCATGCCCCCCGCAATACAGAGAATCCTAGTGCGGTGGTGTGAATGTTTAACCGGCCAATTATTTATTTATTTAAGATTAAATTAAGTGAACCCACAGAAACAAAAATAACATTAACCCGTTAAGTGTCTAATGCAAATATTGCGCTCAAACGCGTATAAAATTCCCGCAAACCATAAAGCTTAAACCGATTTAAGAAAAAAGCTGTGTGTAACAGCGTGCTATAGCGATTCAGCTGAATCCCTTCAAGAGGCGCTAAAAGACCCTCGCTTACCGTAAAAAACTACTCAGTTATGGAACCCTATAAAATTCTACGAAAATTCATGACGAAACAACATCTGTCCCTTTTACCCTATAAAAACTCCATCCTTGCTTTGTCCTATTATATAAAGATTCAACAATAGAATTTTTATGAGTGTAGTAGACGCCGGTGACCAATTTTGAAGCTGTTGAATATTGTCGACGGCATTGTTCCACGTGTTGGTTATTCCGGTAAAGTGGTTTGTGAAAACCGTTGTGGAGTGGTCCACGTTTTCGGCACGTATTTTTCTTGTTTACAAACAGTGATAAATGATACCTTCAATTCAGAAATAACAAATATGTATTATTAAATACTGAAAAATATTTATTTATAATTAATATTCATTTACAAGCATTATAGCAGTGACAGCCTAGCGGTTTTAACGTCTGCTTCCCGCATCGAAGACCCGAGTACGGATTATGGATCATCTTTAAATTTTTCAAATCATCCGCGTGCCTATCTATTTCAAACAAATTTGCTTCGTGCAATCATGAGAAAATGTGCGTACCTAAGATTTATTTGTATGCTCTCAAAGGTGTATGGAGTTTTAAAGTAGGAAGGATTAAATTAGATGACACGAAGTCTACCAATAGCTAACAGGATGCTCCGGAGGCCATGACCTCACCCGTAAAATTTTCTAATAAGCTCAAATTTTTTCATTTAATGGTTTGTCATAAAAATATTCGGTGCAAAAAGATTCAGCTACTTTAAAACATAATTTCAACTTTTGCAACATATTTACAGAACGTAAACCAATTGAAATTGTGTTTATGAACAAGTTTTAAAACAAGACCACTGAAACTGCTAGACACATCTAATTTCAACGTTTGAGCTGATTTGTTTTACTGTGTATTTTTTTTTTAACTTTACAAGAGTTAATTGAAATATATACTAAATAAACGGTCCACCACAGAGGACAGAAGTTCTAGAAATGTATTTATTAATAATTACTCACTCTCTCTTCGCTTTAGAATATTCCGCAGTAACGACGGCAATTCCCGGAATGTATAGTATCTTAAATTATGACCCATAACATAAGTTTCAAATATGCCGAAAATAGTTTACGTCTGTTTAGTGGTTTCAGGGTTACACGTGCGCATACAGACATTCAAACAGACAAAATGTCAATAAAAAATTTACCTCTATACTTAATGTTTAATGCGCATTGGCAGATTTCATGGAGCATTGTTTCCTCACAATGTTTGTCTTCGCTGGTTTGGTGTAGTCTACAAAACCATTTCTGAAAACACAACGATATTTAAGTATTGGTACAGATGTTTTTATATCTTACCGTTGTAATGTTGCCTTCTGTTAGTTCTGCACTGTAATTTCTGTAATGAAGTTCCACATCACTGTATTTCGTCGCTTTGGGCGTCAAAATAGTCAACCTACATATAACATGATTTGAGATAATGCGCAATAAAATGGCAATAGGTAAACATAAAAATAAGAAATTGATAATAATTTCCAAACCGTTAGTCGGATTGACGGGAATGGAGCCACATAGGGAAAAAGATTCCTACTACGTCGCAGAATTAAAATACTTTGTAATACCGCTAGTTTCATTACTAGTAGGTACTTTGAACTAAGCTATTTTGACCATTAAGAATATTTTGAACAACTTACTTTTGCAGTTGACTGTATCAGCACTGTAGAAGTCATCGTTGTGTTATCTAAGTCGTCTATTTAACTCAATTAGAACAAAAATAGGGTTGACCCCTCTTCACCCCCAAAGTGGTCATTTATATTTTGGCCACCCTAAAAAGTAAGCCTTGATCTTTTAAACTGTCTAGATAAATTTCAACTAGATACAGCATTTATGTTATTGAGAAATAAAAAGAGTAGTCAAAGAGAACTATCGCTCCAGTGACTCTCAAAGCAACTCAAGATAGCCCTCGACTTGTATTATTCTGATCTTTGTGTAAAACGAATCACTTTCCTATTGAAGAAGATTTTCTATTGCAATAAATACTTACTGTTGAATCTTTAAGTAATTCTTTTACATTGCTGCTGTTTTGCAGTATATTTTGTTTACTACGAATGTATTTTTGGTTGATCTTTGCTAAAAATAAATACTTAGTTCACACACAGTACGCCAATATATTTTCCTCTCTTCATGCTGTAGATGTTTTGTACATTATTTTCGAGATTCAATAACCTGTCGATAAAACTCAAGCACAGAGGAGAATATCTTCAAAATATTTCTATTAAATATTTTCCTTCTGATTTTCAAGTTTACGAATATACGAGGGCGAATAAACAAAATGAACTCGACCCCGCGGGTTACCTTAGTAGCAAATACTCGACTAAAGGAATTCATGGTTTCCGTATTTTGTGAAACGCCACATAAACAGGATTTGGTAGGATTAGCTTATTTCCCAATCTCTTCGCGTCGTTTAATAGTGCTGGTGAATACAGAGGAATTATGTCAGAAACTAGGAAGATTTCTTCGTATACGTAAAGCAGACAATAAGGAAGAATGTCCAGCGAAAACACGGCGACGACGCAATAAAGGAATGACGGAAATATTTCATTGGTGTGACAACAAAATGGTGCGGATTTGGCAAAAAAATATCATGTGTTTGGCGACGAAATGGATCGCCATAAAATGTCGTGGGTGTGACGTGTCGATGAAGAAATAACCGAGAATATTACTCTTATTACCATAATAGCATAGTATAAAAATATCTAATTTTTAAAACCAATAATATTTATAGCTCGCACTTTCTATCTCTTCGTTCTCATTAACAATTTTATGTTCTATGTACTTTAATATATACTAACTAACCACATATATAAGCAATGCGATGATACATTATATGAACAATGTAAATGTGCATAAGTTGTGTTCGCTATATGAAAATAGCGACGAAATGACGCAACTATGACGATAAAATGTCACAGGTTCAAAAGTAGCATAAGTAAAATGTGGTGTACAAAATGGCGTGAAAAATTTTCATTATTCTGTACACAAAATTTCGTGAGAAAACATTAACATATAAACAAATCTGATTGATAAAGACAATTTTCTATGCTATTCTAAGACCGGGAAGGCTTGCAGACTACTGCATATCTATATTTTAAGCCAAAAGCTACCTAGAAGCGAAAACTCTTGTGCATGAACTTAACGATGCACTTTCGAAAAGCACTGGTTGGTTTTCAAATTCCATTAATTTCAAGTTTCGTTTTTTAAACTCAACGGAGTCTTCCTGTCATTAGTTAGGTTTTTTTGTACTGAAAATTTTTAAACCTTGTTAACTAATATTTATTTATTACAAAATTATCGTAGGCTTCTTTATATTTTATAGAATATATGCTCACTCTTACATCACCACACTAAAATTCCTGGTATTTCCAATGGCATGGACGTATATAAGAGATGGTACAATCACCCACAAACAACAGACAAATTAACAAAACAATTATCAACTTAGTTACAAGGTCACCTAAATCAAATATTATTAAATTTATATATAAATAAATAAATATTAAATAAACCTACCTACACCACTTCATCATACAATCATACTGTTACAAAAATATTAGCTCATAATATCACATACTCATCACCACCATATTCGGGTTATAATGATATTTCAGTAACACTGAATGTGATAGCCAGTATTTATTTTTGGACATAATGTCACAATGACTACTAAACCTACTAAAAATATTGGTAGAGCAATTGTGAGTATCCTACACATTTAGAAATGTCTTAAAAGAATGCTTGAAAAATAAACATAAAAATTATTCATTCCTGTATATTCGTTGCAAAAATCAGCATCGACCAATTTATACAATGGTTATTTCCTAATAATATCTCAATTATGTATTATTAATAATTTTCACCGAATCAAGAAATGAAAGTAATAATTATTTATTACATATAAAGTAGATAAATATTTGAGGAAGCCTCACAGTATCCGAATATCAGAACAGTTGGAAAACTTGTTATCAGTTTTGGGTCGATCGCTTCAGACTAGTCCACAGAAGCAAAGTCGTTCCATTATCTTATCTCAGTTTCTGATGTGATTATAGCATTAATAAACTATGAACGTTGGAAGAATCGGACATGTGAAATAATGAATTCACATTGAGTTTGACAATCGTATTATCGGTGGTACGACATTTAATTTGACGGAAGGATATGAAGCCTTTTCTACCGACGATTCTTGAAGTTTTGTTGTAGTGTGATGTACCCCAGTAGCAACCGAAAATAATAAATAAAAAGTAATTAAAAAACCCATAAGTGAGCGCAATAGCTATATAACTTTATGTGAGGCAGCGTGCGCTTATTTTCCGCAAATTGCTGCACTATCTTCTATAACGCAATTTTCTTGTTGTCATATATAATCTGTGTATTGTGTTGTTTAATATATTGTTATTGGAAAATCTTCGTTTTTAATCCTGTAACGTCGTCGTCGTGTTTAACGTGTCGTTTTAAAACGTGTCGTTTTTAATCTGAAAAAACGTGTGCTTATGTCGTTTTCTCTTGTATGTTAAGTCACGATTTGCATATTAATTTTTATTAAAACTTACAATTTCTCGAAACACGTGTAACTGTCAGTATTTCGTTAAATAAATTAAAGTCCTTCAATCCCTTAACTTTATCATGTTGAACATGAATTCACCCGCGTTATTAAGCATTCGGGTCGCGGCACCTGTGACTCGGCGAACTTAATAAAACACTTTGCGATAATGGAAAATAACTGTCCAGTTCAATTCTGAGCAAAAAAGTCAGTCAAACGACAAGCTGTCGAAACATTCGACGCCAAAAAAGTTGATAAACGCTTTTAAGTCGATTCCTAACGTTCGGCAGCCGGATTAGTGCGGCCATGCGTGAAATCATTCTCGCGTCAATACACACCACATTATTAAATTCGATGGAATAATAATTCTTTTTATAATTCCTATATATTTGTAGTTCGGATATACTTTACTATTTATAATTTATAAGGATGTTATGGAGCTCCGTAACTATAACCAAAACTATTTAACTATATTTATATCTATGTATATCTGTAATAAAAATATATTCGAAACCATAACCAAATCTGATTAAATGTTTCGAATAATTTCAGATATCGGCGGAGTCTAAATGAAACACATTATGCCAGGTTTTCGCCGGCCGGAATGATCCACTAGTTCCTACTATTGTTCTTTTCTATGATTGTAATACCAGATAGTACCTAGAAATAAAGTCAGTATTACCTTGTAACTACAGTATGATAGAAAACCGCACAATAGAACTTGTGTACTGAGCGTCCCGCGGCCGCTTGCCGCCACGTTATACGAAGTAGTATGCTGCCTACTGTGTGACCGCAAGCGACGATGCGCTACCTGTCGCGCGGCAGTATCTCTGCGCACGACCGCTATCTCGAGTAGTAGCTTTTTCCCCACTCGTCGCTGTGAATAATTGTATAACCACCCCTATATATATCTATATTTTAGGCGAACTCACCTGTTAACTTTATTTTGTGTCCTGTGCAATAAACAGTGAAATGTAACGAAAACTATTAATTCCAACCCTGAACTCATATATTTCTTCCGACTCCTCAATCATCTAATATTATATAGTTAACCGAAATTATCCGAAACAATCGGATAATCAGAAATAATATCGTAACTGTAGTTGAAACCGGTAAAATATTATTCATATAACCATATCCGTATCCAGCTCCGAAATTTCACATCTATAACATCGATAATTATTTGAATTTTGATTTTAAATAGCAAAATCATTATCTTACGTAGTACTTATATCAGGTGTTTGGAAGGTCCCCATATTTTTTTATCTTCTGTAATGGCGCTATTATTAAAGTGTTGAAGTTACAATTAGTTCTAGTGGAATTAATCATCTAACCAAGCATCTGAAACCACCCCGTACAGTTTTGATACTATCCAACTTAGTGGTAGGTAATTGGTGTACAATATTGACACTCATGTACAAGTAACATTATTTGTACGAAAAATAAATATTTGTAGGCGTTGCTCATATTATACGTATAAGTAAATAAATCTCTGGTCCCCGTCGAATAGGACATACGAGGGATCATTCCATATTATAAATTTAAACGTTTTGTGAGGAAAAAAACTTCCGAGTTTCGAATGTTTTCATATAAACCCAACATTTCGGCTTTTACCAAAATTATAGACCAAGCAGTGTCGAAGATATAAAGACGGCTACGCAATAAATGTATTGCTATTTTATGTACAATATTCCAATCTATAAATCTGTTTGTTTTTTTGTTGATTGCCATTCATATAGTACATACAGATGGAAGATATTAATTAATTGAAAATTCATACATATCTTACCGATGTCAGTATTAACTTAACAGTCAGTATTGTCTTAAAATGGGAAAGGACGATACGATTAGAATTTATTACATTTATAATCATGGAAAATATTTAAGAGTTGATTTTTAATTATTCAGCAATAAATGTGATTATTAAAATTGTATAAATATAGGGAGTACCTACTTAAATTTTAAGAGGCGATCTTGGTAATCATATCTCATGACGACGTGAAGTACAAATCTCGAGCAGCAATTTTGCTGTATCTAAATAAAACTATGGTGTGATACTATGGTAAAGAGTGTAATAATCTTAAAAGTATAGGCAGAAATTTCGTTTTTTCAATTGTAAATATCTAGCTAGTCGGTTTGCGTGGAGTAACAACATTTATTTGTGGCAATCTCGAAATATTCAAAAAAAATTGACGGCGTATCTATCTATTTATATAATCAAAGTCTTACTGGTCGCTTTCTTGACATGAAAGATATATGAGAAAAACTACGATCAGAGGCTCTATTAACACAATAGAACCCAAAACAATAGTTGTTAGATTTTTTTTCTGTTTGTCTGCGCGTTTGTGCGCGCTAATCTCAGAAACGCCTTAACCGATCTCGTTACGGTTTCCACTATATTGCAGTCAGCATCATTTAATACTAAAAGTTCGTTCCATTGCAATCTGCTCATAAATAATAAAAGTTATATTGAGAGAGACCCTCTGGTTAAACATTGCAGGTTCTACTTTAAAGCGTAAGCCGAAGTTTTTCTGACGCGGAACGAGGGCGGTTGGCAAGTGTAAAATAAAAAGAAGAAAATCGTCGCAGAAGAATTAAATCCAAATCAATCCCGATGAAGTATTTCTTTCTGATTCAAATGTTGTGTATAAAACATACGCCCGTTTTCTCGAGATATGACAAGATCGTTTCCCAGCATCAGTCTAAAAAATAAATATATATGTAGAAATTGATATTTGGGTCGACTTCAATAAATTACAAATTGTTCACACCGCACACTCGTCTTTCGTTCGTTATTCTTCCTCTCTCCTCCCTCATTCGTCCTCTCTCTCACTCATCTGTTCCATTTCACGCTATCACGTCTATCATGCAACGTTCCATTCCTACATATATTTTAATGATTATTATTTATTTTATAACTTGTTTGAACATATTCTGATTAACTCCCCGAAATTACACTATACATGCTTGGATTCTTTAACTATGTATGCTAAGAATAAGATGACTTCTTCGTCTTCATCATTTTAATTTATTCAGTTGTAATATCTTTTCAAAAATAACCACTAAAGCTTTATAAATTTACGGGGGTGTGAGTGTGTAACGTTTAAAAAACACGTCGATTCAATGTTTGTATGATTGCTATCACAAAACACAGCCAAGACTCACTATTGAATGGAATTACTGTATCGCGACTATGAGATCTTTTACCGTTTTTAATTTAATGTAACATTTTTTTTATTTATGGTAATTGATCACCGTCGCCCATGGACGTCAGCAAGACCAAAGGTATCAATGATTGAGATGTGTTGTAACATAAAGGGAATATTAATATCAAACAGTGAACAGCACTTCAAATTCGGTTCAGTAAATTTTGTATTATACGTAGACAAACGAAGAAGAATTCCGAAGCCATTCCGTTCACTACTAATGTTCCTATATTAGTTACATATCTTTATTTACAACCTTTGACGCGATTCTCGTATATAGAATATATATAAGTGTATTTGTATATATATATCTTTACAATATATTATTTTGTATTGTATATCTATAAATGTATCGTCTTTCTTTCTTTGATCATTTTAAACGCACTGCACCATAGTCAGTACAAAAGAACTTTTTTGATAAAAAAAATCAATGAGATATTTTCACTAGCCAGCTGTAATTTTAAATGAAAATTCCAATATAGGTCATGTTGGCGGTGATATTAAACCCGTGGTTACATCAAAGCGTGAAGGAAGTTAACAGATTTTGATACAGGCAGGGTTTGTGCAAATGTTCGCATATTACTTTATCTTAATTTACGCAACTGTCTACGTCCCTAATGAATTTGCTATTTTGCACGACATTGATCTGTATTAATACCTGAAACAAATGCTCTTTACCGGGTTTTATTTCGGACCGGGCAGATACGTTAGATTCGAATGTTTTGTGTGTTAAGAGTTATCAGTGCACATAGATTTCTGTTACAGGTATCAACGACGCAGTATCCGTGTTCACTCACCCCTGACATTTGAAAGGCATGGTATGTAATGGACACGCCGACAGATATCCAAAATTTGAATGGTTCTAGTCCGC
>DWPT01004531.1:0-13143 GCA_018251895.1 Agathymus mariae mariae | reverse complement strand
TACAGTTGATATATATATATATATATATATATATATAAAATAACTCTGAGCACGGTACGGTACGGTAATTAAGGAAGTTTTCAATACCCTGAATTTCGAACGTCGTCCCACCGTACACACCCGAGTGCGGGCCGCGCACGCGCGCGCCTCCGCTCGGGTTGAGTCGTGTGCACGCGGCCAGGTATTGGACGAGCTGATGGACGGCGACATCATCGTGTTCGAGCGGGCCGACCACCGGCACGACGAGCTGGAGCTGCCCACGTGCCAGGACTACTTCAAGTACATCTTCTATAAGGTGGAGGTGCAGTTCGTCGACAAGAGCGTGCCCAACGACCCCGGGTGAGTGTGGTGTTGATTGCGATTAGATATCGTTATATACATCGCGATTATATATGTAATGTATGGAATTAATTAAAATTATAATTATAGTTTGTAAAGGGGTATAATTAAAAATTGTTTATATAAATTTTATTTGTATTTATTAGTATTAAGTTTATCGGTTGCGAGGAGTGACCCCTGCCGTGCAGTGGGTACTTAATGGAGCCATAGGGAATTTATAGAAGTTGAAAGTCATAAGTTACACAGCATGCATTATGTTGTACGATTTGAGTGCCAAAACTTCTGAGTAATCCAACGTCCGAATGTTGAGATTTGTGATGTGTTTTTATAACATAACATTTTTTTATGTCTCCTTAGCCACAGTCTAATAACATTTTATTTAACTGGGCTCTCTGGGGTCGGGATCTTTCCAGTGGATCTTCCTCTAGTGTTCATTACAGTCTCATGTCTGTTTGGTCGCTGTGATCTCATGTACGGAGTTTCCATAAGGATTTTACATATGGATTTAGAAATTTCACGATTAAGTATTAGTTTGTAAAATGTAAACGAGAAAAAGCTTTAAAATACTTGATACAAATACAAGTATCAATTATTTGGTATGCACTTATTGTTTGGGATAGCTACTAGGTAACCAAGCCATGTTGAAACATGTCTGCTGCAGGTTTACAATGGAACTATCGATGCAGATGCGTTACGACCAGATGGCGCGAGCGGTCGGACAGAGGCTCAACGTCGATCCGTATTTAATACAATTCTTTAAGTGTCAAAAGTAAGTTGTTGTGATATTTAGCGTTTAATTATAAAAGCGTAGTTAAATTTTTCATCATAATTTATATGTAAGATGCACACATATACTGTTAATATTTAGAATTATTTCTATGAGGATTTTATTTACACTAGTAATATAAATTGAAGGATATTAATATTAAATTCTTTTAAAAGAAGAATAGGGTGAATAGCACGGTACTTTAAAGGTCGATCTCCAATATATTGTGATCTGGATTGGAATGAATATTATTATTTTTATAATCACTTGTTTATTATTAAGGAAACTGTTGTGGGGAAATCGAGAGTTCTCTCAAAGGTGAGCCCAACAGTGGGACTGTCATAAGTTGTGATTATGATTAGGATTTGATTTCTATCCAGTGATAATAGTAAAAGTCATATTGTAATTTTAATCATAATAGGTCAAGTCACTTGACCAAAGCTCAAGCGAACAGTTTAGTATTAGACTATTAATTTAAGCACTGACAATTTAGAGGAATACACTTCTTTTTTGTTACTTATCATAAGAATATATGAACATGACGACTCAAATTAAGCATTAAAAAAGTTTTGGACTTAATTAGGTCTGCTAGATGAGACTTTAAGGTAACTAAAAACAGTAATAAGCAGTACTTATGTACGACATTTCCTTCATTATATTTTACTTCATGTATACGTGTGCATAAATAATATTTTGCATGTATGTATTTTATATATCAGAGAATGTAATATAAATTATATATGTATTAAAATAATTGAAACTATTTTTTTTTTCTCAGTTACAAAGATACTCCGGGACTTCCATTAAGGTACTCTTACGATGGTATACTGAAGGACTTGTTAGTATACTGTAAACCAAAGTGCCCCAAGAAATTGTTCTACCAGATTTTATCTATTAAAGTTAACGAATTGGACAACAAGAAACAGTTCAAATGTCTATGGGTTAGTAAAACTTAATTCTCTCTCAGTTTCATTTTCAAATAGATCATTAGATTTTAAATTTGGAAAAGAGTATACAAATATTTTGTATTAAGGAAAACTAATCTTGAAACATAACACATGAAAAAACTATTATTTGTGTAGCCGTTTTAAGTTACAATACAAAAGGCGATGCATTTGGAAAGGCTTTCGCAGATATTTCGATGTTATATTTGTTGTTAGTAAGCTTCCACTTTACATTTCACAGGTTGGACCAAATTACAAGGAGGATAAGGAATTAATTTTATATCCAAACAAAGGTGGTAAAGTGGCAGACATATTAGAAGAAGCAGCTAAAGTTGTTGAAATGTCCCCAGATGGATCTGGCAAGTGAGTCGATGCACACCCACCTTGCATATGTACATAGACGACAAAAAATTAGGGAGGATACAAAAATACTAGCTGGCATAAAAATACGTGTCATATTTACGACTGGTAAACAATTATCGCTTCGCTTCATAAAAACAACGCGTTACGCTAAGTAATAGTACCTGCATTGTTTTAGGACTGGATTTCTCGTTCTGTTAATTAGATATATATACATTTATAACTTATTTATTTCAGGGCAGATTGAAATGAAATAAATTTTAAATATTAAGTGATGAGTCTACTCGGTGCCAGCTAATTACTATATATTTTTTACTTAAAATAAGTAAATGTTTAACAACAGCCCCGTCTGATCAAAAGTGGCGATCTCTAAAATGTTCAACATTCTCACTTATAAAAGCCAGTTCACACTCAAATTGCTATTATTTAATATCAAGAAATCTTTAATATTTTCTTTTTGTTAATCTTAAGAATTTAATGCATACAGCTAAAGAATGTCATAATATTACTTGATTATATTTTTAATATCTTGCTTCTATTTTAGTTTTTGCCTACATAGAAACCCGAGAACGGTCAGAAACTAAGGGATTACAAGAACAACAAACATTTACATTCATGATATACATGTGTTGTTGAGGGTCGGTACGATAGTTGAAGAAAAATTTCTGACACTAGGGTTGTTAACTTAAGGAATTAATTATATTTCCACTTGTCCACACTGGAGCAGCGTAGTGTGGTATGGTCCCACCCAATTCAGTAGAGATGCGCCCTGAAGTGGGCCGCTAATAGAGGGGTCTGCGATCTAAAATGTTGTATACCCTTGATTCCAGATTGCGAATTGTGGAGGTATCGTGTCACAAGGTGCTACCAGGACCTGACCCTGAACTCACACTGGACCAGGTGACCATCTCTCCACCGCGCCTCTATCGGATAGAGGAGATTCCTAGGGATGAGCTCAATCTACAGGTGTGTATTTTAATTACAATACTTGTAAGTGTTTGTATGGAAGTTTGCTATGTTTTAGCAACATCATAAAATCCTTGTTATTTGTTATGTATGAGGAAGGGATGAATCTTCATAAGAATAAGTCTGTACTCTTAGCAGTCATACGGAGCATATGACAGGGCTGCTGGTACTGGTAGTGGTGCCACCACGAAATGATTTCATCCCGAAGGTCGTAGACGCCTTAATTGATCAAACGTGCGGGCAGGTCAATTAATAGTAAGTGGTCACCGCCGCCCAGAGACGTTGGCCAGGAAAGTATAGAAAACCTGCTTAATATCGGTCCCTAGATATTGCAACGGAATTGTAATGAAAATTTGATCCTGTAGCTCAGCTGTTACTGACTCTGCCTACGGCGTAAAGGCTTTAATTTGTATTTAAAAGTATATTATTAACTTCCGGTATATACAATGTTATAATAATAAAACCATTCAATATTAAGAAAAATCTATCATCACAATAAATCTATAATAATAATTTAAATAGCAGAATTGTAATTTCTGATTCACAGAACGAAAATATCCCAGTCTTAAAACAATGCTGATGCTATTTCTGAGTGTAACGCGTAGTTTTTCTGAAGCGAAGTGGGGGCGGGTTGTTAAATCCCTAATATATCCGTTCGCGAATTGTCGTGTCGTGTCTCGTTTGTCGCGGTAACTTTAAAATCTGTTAAAACATGTCGACCGTGTCTGTCGGGGGTTTAAAACCGGCTAGAGCAAAAAAATTATCAATGTTTGCTTTCCAGACTATATTTGTGTATACCCATGTCCTCCCTACATGGGGAATCCTGGTGTGGAGGATGAAGGACGGATGAAAAAAGTTTTACTAATATATATATTGGTTCCAGGAGGACGAGCTGTTAGTACCGTGCGCACACTTCCACAAGCAGGTGTACGCGACGTTCGGCATTCCGTTCTACGCGCGCATCAAGCATCAGGAGCCCTTCCAGGCGGTCAAGGACCGTCTTCAGAGGAAGCTCGATATACCAGACAAGGAGTGGGAAAAGGTATTTAGTAATTAAATGTAGCTGCTACACTATCATTATTAGATAATTGAGAAAAATATTAAAAATCGCTAACAGAACCGCAATTACAATAGACTCTGGATAACATATGGACTTTTATAACTGCAAACTTGAAATCTTGTTAATATCATGTAACATACACATGTTACCTTAATGTATGATTTCCGCTGTAAACTTGATTCAACAAAGTAGAATAGTGTTTGTAATTTTTTTCTTTCATTTCAGTACAATTTCGCTATAGTGACAAACGGCAGACCTAATTACATAAGTGAAGGGGCTACAGTTAATTTATACGACTTCAGACTAAGTAGTAATACGAGTAAGTACATTACGTGTGACTGTTTTCATTTTACAAACATCTCGCGATAGTCATGACGTTCGTGTCGATTCTCAGTGGAATACGTGCTAAAATTTAATATAGATTTGTCCTTTTCAGACGCGACGGCCAGACCTTGGCTGGGGTTAGAGCACATTAATAAGACCCCGAAGCGATCTCGCGTCAATTACTTGGAGAAGGCAATCAAGATCTACAACTGAGGGCTCTCCTCCCGCGGTCGGACGAATGTACTCCGCTGGTTATGCTGAGGGGCGATTCATAATAAAATCCTCCCGACGCAACGGTTCCTTGTGGAGGATTTACATGAGTGGATTTCGACGCGCGGCTAGTTGATAAGCTATACGCTTTATAGGTCGTACGGCCTTTCTATTTGCACAGTATATTAAAATCGCAATCTGCTAGCTCGTTTTGTTCGGGAACGATGAGCAGGACAGGTACATTAAGTCGACTGTGACATAACAATTTTATAGATTACAGTCGCCCACCGTCGAGTTGTTTACTAGTTTGACGCTTGCGATTTTAATCGACTGCGGTCTAGTCGATTCGGTGGTCGATTGTGCGGCAGAAATGGACCCGTGTAAATCTTACATGAGCTATCCGACCGAAATCGCGTCGAGTGATATTGCGCCATACAAACTCGGTCGCAAGGAACTTCACCGCCGCAAGGATCCTATAGCCTTAATGACACACATATATGTCGCCATAGATTAACGGGAGAAAGGTAGAAAAGTAATATGTGAAATGTATTTGTCTCATTCTCTCTTGGGCAATTGTCGTATAAAATAATGAATTGCTTGAACTCAGTTACATGTCGAAATGAATTTAGAGACTGCAGTCAATCAGTTTGTCAATATCTTTTTTACTTTCATAGTTAGTTTAACCTGCAAACATTTAAATTACACTTGTGTATTTTCATTTAGTCAAATCTGGACTGTTATCGTTTCGGTCACACGTAAAAGTAGCGACATTTAGATGGCTCGTTCATCTTTGTGAGAGAATGAGACAGGTATATATCTCAGTTTTAATTTTTCAACGTTTCCATCTCGTATATTAAATCGCTAACACCCACGTTTGATTTCCTTAACCGCGGTACGTTGTATGTAGTCTTTGAATCGAATGTAGAGAGTAACACCCGCCACGGCATAGTCCCGCTAGATAAGATCTATTATTATTCTCAGATTAATTTTTAATTTTTTAATTTATTTAGCGTGGCGAAATGTGTGTAGATTCTAATAAAATGCATAGTGGTCGTTTGTAACGGATGATGACTTTATATTTTTACATCGCCTGTTAGCACTCCAGTGTTGATCGCGTTGCGGCGTCCTCATATTTAGAGAAAATGTTTTATATTATTATTCTTATGACCCGTGTTACATCTTTTTGGTGATTCGGCAAAATTATGCATTTTTGTTCTTTAAATTTTAAAATGTTGTTTAGGACATAGATGTAAAAAATGCTTCAGAATAGTAATGATAACCTTAAAATGTGCCTCTTTGTATTTTAATAAAGTTTGCAATGTACACTTTAACTGTAAATAAAAAAGTCATTTATACATGAACGCTCTAAAAAAATGAAACGTTAGCGATATTATGTTACATGTTATAATTAAAGGGATATGTTACGGTTTCTTGAAAATAGTTATAATATTATACTTGGAAATAGACATTGGTTAGTATTATTTTAATGTAAAGAACTTCACGTCGTTCAGTAGATATCGAGTTAGTTCGTTTGATTTCCTTGCGCTCGGTGTGTTCAGTGCGGGAGTATTTGTCTCACTCTACATAGCTAGATAAATATATGTTATTATATTATGAACAAAATGTGCGATTTTCCTATAGAGGAAGTATTAGGCGATGTTGTTTATTAGAATATTGTATAACGCCGGAATAGTTTGAATGCAATCGTCATTAACACGCATTTATTTTGCTTCTAGTAAATGTACATTGTATTTACAGTACTTAAAGGCAGAGATTCATTCTTTCCCTCTTTATAAATTGTATTGTTTGATTTCCTTGTGCGAGCTGTTGTATTAACAAAAGTTTTAGTGAATTTGTTATTGAAATTTGTCAAATTTTAATATATGTATTGTGTAGCAATTATTAGGACGCCTCAGGCGTGAGGAGGTACGAGCGTCCGGTGATGGGCTCGCTAACGAGTTCTAACTAACGATATCAATATTGGGAAGTTAACTGTGAAAGGTTAAACCTTTAAAATAAATATTGCGGAACACAAGCACCATTGTGTAACCTTTTGCAATTTATTGCAAGTAATTATTTATTACTTTAATATAATCAATGATTCAGTCAAATATATTTTTAAAGTAACAAATCAATCAAATTTTTTGTTGTCAATGAAATATTGTTCTGTTGATTCGTTGGCTAATTACGATGTGGGTCGTTCGCTATGAAACAATCAATGTTATTCGCGTGCGTTGCTTAAAATAACATGGAGATTTCATTACATTTTTTCTACACATGTATACGTACACTAAGAAATTCTGTAAATGGCGACAAAATCATTATGAAAATCTATTGAGGAGATAAAGTGCAGAAGCATACAGAAATAGCGTTTTTGTTCATACTGTTTATAGTTAAAAAAAATATATATATTGTAAACGAACGTATATCATGTCGAGTATTTTATGTTAAAAATAACTGTAGACACTACTTTGGTTAAAATTGTCTTTGAAGTAACTATTTTCGAGCCTTGTAAATAGCGTAGCTGTAACAATGGCTTAATGCACTGTTCTGTAACACCGGCGGCACAGTTTGTAGGCGCCTTAATCTATTCATTGTCGACGCGTGTAATTTAGCCGCGAATGTCGGTCAACCCCTTCTGCTGTTTTTGCATAGTGCACGGTCATGAATCCTAAGTAAGACTCGATTTCTCGTCTAAGGTAGTGACTCGAATGCCCTGTAAGACTCGCTATCGCGTGACAGCCGATGAATAGGTTATGTGCATTGCAATTTAGATCATGGGTTTTATGCTTACACTGCGTAAATGAAGAAATGCAAATATACTTTTATAACATAATCAACTAATGAACTGTGTAACTCGCTAAATGTGCTAATATTGTCGAATTACCAAATTATTATTCGTGTACAGATTCGTGTGTTTTCCAATTTGCAGCTGATCGTGTAAATTCAATTTTGGTACAAAATTTTCTGTTCGTTTCTCGAGCGCGCCCGGTAACTGCACGTCACACATGTTTGTAACTCGATCACCGTGTTGTTGTCTGGCTCAAAGCCCCGTCAGCGTCAGAATAGGTGTGCATTACTAATTAATTTTTAACTTGACCTGCCAGAGTAATGTTACATTATTAAATAAATGATTATGTCGAAATTATGTATATATATGATGTAATAAATTAAGAAAAAAAATACAGTAAGTTTTCGTAAAGTTGCCTTAGACGTTTTAAGACACATTTTTTTTTTTTGTAATTGGAAACGATACTACTTAATTTAATTTATACCCTTTTTAATTATTTTCATTTACAATGTAGTATAACTAATGGCTTGTGTGGGGGGGGGCGAGTATCATTCGGAGAGGTCGTATTCGAGTCAAATTGTTTTTATTAACCCTGTGTGTCGGTTGCGCTATTTTAATTAACACGGTTTGAGGTATTGAGAGATACATAGTAACGTAGTGGCTTAGATAACTTGCCGAACGTAATTTGTGGCAAATGGGATTATAAATGATATTAGTTGATTACACACAACTCATCTATAGATAGCCCCTGTGATGGAGACTGTACACAGCTTGTGCAAACTATTGGCGAGCGCCAAGTGTTTGTTATGTTGGATTTGAATGTTTCACTGAATATAATCCTATATTTGTTTAATTTCGTTTGTTTTACGCGAATGTACCGCACCCCGAAGACTACGTCTTATTCAATAAGCGATTCTGTTTCAAATGGAAGTTTTACGGATGCCGTTAGTTTTGTGGAAGATGACCTATATGGAAACAAGTATTTGTTTGTAGAATCATGCCCTCCGTTAGTTTCCGAAAATATAATTCTTTTATTCGAGTTTTATGATTTAACAGTTCGATTTTCCATGCAGTAGAACATTCGACAGGTGATTATAAATAAAAAAAATATATTATCTACATTTAAATATCTATTACCATTTAATACTATAGATAATATCCTACTTATAGTTTTTGTGTTTGTAAGAGAATACCATAATGATTTATGTACTCTTAAGTAAGTAATTTTAGGTTAAGTGACAAACTTTAAAACGTAGTCTGTATTCTAAATACGGCAAATTTGAAGAGTCAATATCTATGTTACACATCATAATTCAGTTTGGTAAAAGGCTCTAAGTGTAAGAAAAAATTAAGAAAAACCAACATTTTGTCCAACCAAGTCACTATTCTATGGAACCAGTGGGAATCCCCGTAAATTATACATATACTTAGTATTTATTCGTCCAAAAATTGAAGGGTTTCGAATTTTTTTTTTAAATTAAAATTGAAATGTTTACAAATACTGAACGATTTGTCGTAAGTGTCTGAATATATAACAAAGTATATAAAGCCTTACGAGACCAGCCTTGGAGCTTTTGAGAAAGGACGTTTCCAAATAGGTAATTATATAGAAAAACAAAATTAAATGTACACACAATGTACACTTACATTTTATAACTAGGTAAGTTGAAACTTGAATGAGAACTATTGAAATTTTAATTACTATGTTAAATTATCTGTGTGTCTATTTTATTAATGTTGTGATCCATCGTGGCAGTTGTGATTCGGTTGACGTAGAGTTTTGTGTATACACGGAAATACGAAGGTACGTTAGAGATATGAAAATAGACGAACTTTAATATATCAGACAGTTAACTTCTTTTACTGACCATCTTAACAGAAACTATTTCCTGTGATAAAAAGTATCCTAAATAGTAGTACCATACATAATATAGGTTAATAATAGGCCAAACATCATCCAAATACGTTCATAGGTTATAGTGTGATACGTGTTCAGACAGGCAGACAGATAGACCGATTTATGTTATAGATAGATAAAAAAGAAGGTTTGACCTCTTTTATCGATAACAAAGCCTGGATACATTAAAATTACCACAAAAAGCTCGTGTTGTACAGATACAATCTTTCAGCCCCAGATTCAAGTGTTTGTTAAAATCTTTCGTTTGTATCGACTACCGTAATAGTGAAAGTGGCAATCAAGTCAAGTCCACTGAAATGAACAAAGCTGCTCGTAGAACTCCAAGAGGCTATCAATGTAGATATCCCGTAGGTAACTCTACTCTGTGTGGGATTTGAGAATGAGCAAGATTATAATTCAGATCTTTGCAAGTATTGTTAGACGTAATACTCGTTCGATATAATACTATACAAGTAATATTTTTGTATACCGCGTACAAAAGCATACTGCAAAATACATAATAATTGCAAAGTACATTACTATCGTCATAAATACACAGGGTGACTAAAAGGTGATCTTATCACTAAGTAGCGCTTTCTTGCAGACAGTCTTTGGGTAAATAAAAAAACTGAAAGAGTGAGGGTGAGGGTGTACGAAGAATGTAAATATACACCCGAGAGCAATAAACTGGAATCAATACGTCGCCGGGAGGATAATTTTTTACAATTTCTATGTAATGGATTGTGGTATAATATTTAAAAGATAATTTTGTTAGCTTTTAACTTCTTTCGACATCATAACCAAAGATTAGCCACCAGTTATGGAACGTAAAAACAAAAGATATCAATTTTAAAAACGATTAATTCTTTATTGTCTGGAATCCTGTAACCCTAAAAAGCGTTCGTTTATGAGAATTGGCCATCAGTTCAATGTTTCACGTCACTGGAAATACAGGAGCTAAAAGAAAATGGAACGACACCTAAAGAAACCGCTCAAGTCATCTTAATCTGGCAAGAATTGTCTCAGTGTACTATCGCTTGATAGCTTCATCTGAGCCAGTCTTGTTTCTTGAAGGTATAAAAGAGGTTCAGGGCGACTGGAAACTTAGTCCAGAGATACTTACATTGGGATATAGAGCAATGGAGCTGCGTCCTCTTCCTAGACGAAACCAGTATGGATGTTGTCTCAAGAAACCCGCGATGAAGTGATTCCAGTTTTATTGTTCTTGAGTGTAGTTTAAAATACTTGATTAAATTTTAAATATAACATCATTATTAATGAATTGGCCGTGCGGTCTTGCAATATAACACCCGTACCTACTCTGTGTTTCGTAGACTAAGTTGCAATTTGAAAAAATATATTTTTTAATGTTAATAGCCTACGAACGAGCAGCTTTTTGATGGTAGGTGGTTACCGTTGCCCATGGACATCAATTAGTAGGACCAAAGGTATCACTGAAGCGTTGTCGGCTAAGAAATGAGACGAGAGTAAGAAAGAAAGTAATTACAAAATACTGGTCGTTATTGACGTACTTATAGATGAGTTCATCGAAATTTTTGAGTTGTGCAAACGTCTCCTGCTGTTGGTGCACTTTGCTGAACAACAGACAATGCTATTGCGAACGGTCCCGGTGTTAGATCGCTTGGCTTTGCACCACCCAGTTTAGTTCCGACGATAATTGCACGGTTTTAGGGTATATTGTTGCCTGGCTAGCTATAAGTCTCCTTGTAAAACCTACCGTGCAATGATAATGCGAGACCTCCGCTTCGTTTTCAGGCGACTACGCGTCAGTGACTTCTTTGGTATACTGGGACGGTGACCATTTATAATCAGAAAGCTGGTCTACTATTTTATCGACTAGTTCCATATAAAAAATGCAGTCAGAAGCAGTCGCGCTCGCACTCAGAACTTTCCTTGAACACGTAGGAGCAAAATTATTGGACATACAAATCATAACATTGAAGTTTTTTAACTGTTAAGCAGCAGGGGTACAAAAAAATCTTTTCAGTCTATCCTACTGACTTAAAATAATGTCCTTTTTTCTTTACTACTTCTTTAGTTTCACGACCCCGTAGCCCAGTTGATAGTGACCCTGCCTGTCGAGGGAGAGGTGTCCGGTTGGATTCCCGGTCGGGCAGACCTTTATGCGAGAGATAATTTTATGTTCTCGGGTCATGGGTGTTTGTGGTGTAATATTTGTGTATGTCCATGCCACCCGCGACACAGGCTATCCTAGTGCGGGGGTGTGAGTGTGTATCCGTTTATTTATTATTTTTTGTGCTTCTAGATTTTTGCAGAGTAAAATTTGCCTACAGCCGAATCATTATATTGTTTCATAGGTAATTTAAAGAATCTCCTAAAAGCCGGTGGATACGATCCTACGTTGTGATTGATTCCCAGACTAAATACCATTGTTCCAATGCAGATTTAAATGAAATCTGCACTGTTAGACGTTTGCCGATCTTTCGAAATGATTGCATTTTTGCGAACGGCGAAATCTGGTATTCAGGCCCTTCGTTCTCTTTGTACTAATTGCATGGTATGCACTTTGTGCTAATTATAGTCCGTACCAGTCTGTAGTCGCGTCAGATACTGGTCGGTCTTTATTTCACTTTGTAATTAATGACAAAAACAATGATTTCAAATTAAAACATAATTTAATCATTTTGTAATACATTTATGTACGTCATTATTGGACTACTATACTACTACTGCTAGTACGAAAGACAAGTAGATTCGTACAAGAAACGGCGAAATTAACTCCTCAGCATATCTTTTTAATATGTGGCAATTTCCTGTAAGTTGTGACCAGCATGAAATCGATTGCAGCTATTATTTTCAGACGTTTATCAGTAATATTGTTCCATATTTAATGTTTCATTCTATTATTATGATTTTGCTTACTGTTTGCACATTTGGAAGTGTAAATTCTACACGTTTGGTTTTTTAGCATTTAAAATTAAAATACTTATATATCATATATTGTTCACATCGACAAATTTTATTTAAATCCCTTTAGTCTCAAATATTAAAAATGTGTAGTCAGTAAACAGTATAATCTCCGTATAATGGTTAAAGTGTAAACTAGAAAAAGGAAAAGACCCAGGTAAATGGACCCTGGTAAATCCCAGGCTTCTATGCTTTTATTTTTCGGTCCAAGATTTTTTTGTTAAAATCTTTTTTTTAACGTAATAGCTGACAAACGAGCAGATGAGCCACCTGATGGTAAGTGGTCATCATCGCCCATGGACATCAGCAGGACCAAAGGTATAACTGATGCGTTGTCGGCCAGGAAATGAGAATAAGGTAAAAAGAAGATACTGGCTCTCAAGCCCTCAGCCGGAACACGACGAGTCGTTTGGCGGCTGACTCAAGCAGGACGGTGGTAGCTAGCCAGGCAGGCTTCACAGAAAGATAATAATACCAATAATAATATTAACTACTTAATAATAATATTGATAATATAATCTTTACGCAAAGCCCTAC
>DWPT01004530.1:0-13143 GCA_018251895.1 Agathymus mariae mariae | reverse complement strand
GGATATTTGGACTATTTTAAATTAATTTAATTAAGTGTATATATTGAAGTATGGACTATTGACTGGTTATTGAAACTGGTTCAGTGCCGTCGATACCTACTCGGACAAACGGACAAATAGAAATACCGAAAAATAGAGTAAAAAAGTTATCAATTGCGAATTTCAACGTACCGATGTAATTTAACGTCCCACGAGTCGTTTCAGCCATTCGATTAACTATCGAGATGGCCGCATCGCTGCGGCGTTATTAAAAATGCCCGCGGCGTATCAGATCGACAGCGCCGTTTAAAGTACACAAATAAAACATAACACCCATCTAGAGGCAACCGTAATCTGTTGCGATAAGCTGCGGCCGGTAGGGACACGACGCCGCGAATAAAAACCCGAGAAAAACAAAAGACGAACGAAAAAATTGAGCTCGGTGTTTCCAACAGTTCTCCCGTGTCTACGGGATGGCGACTGGTTACGAGAACAACTGTTTAAATTTACATGTAGATAAAACATAACAAAATGTGACGTCACGGGTAATAGTAGAATCTAACAGTGTACTATCTCAATAATAGATGCTCACGTGTGGCAAGCAGTAGGCAATGTATGAATTTAGAAGATAATTTAATTCACAAACACTCGTCATCCGAACTTGGACTCAATGGGAATGCCGGTTCCGCCTTTAACAATAATGAAATAAAAACAGTAACATTTTAAACAGTTTTAAATGTACACAACATAGTTTAAGTATGTTTAAATACTTCCACAGAAATATCACTGGCCGTATGTTGTGTAAGTGTAATGTAGTGAAAGTGAACGACGAATACGTCACACGCTGACTTTGACTCAATACAGATAACAAGAAAACGGTTAATGGATACTTTCATAGACAAAAAGTAAACTACTTCAGTTTAAGTGAACCTACACGTTATAGCGGTGTAGAGATTATATACATATGCCTTAAAAAGAAAAAAAAATGTACGCATAAGAAAGATATGGACTGAATATAAGTATTTTAAAAGGCCTTAAAGTAAATAAAACACGACAATGGTAAATTACTAATTTTTGTCTATTGATTTTTTTATATGTTATTTCTAGCTATAACTAATGGATGGAAGTAGAGGAGAAATATTTCTCTGCACTAGCTTAGTGTTGGCAGACTTAGACGTTCTAGATTAACCCTATTAACTTTAACCTCAAATTTACGTATTCAGTGATTTAAATTCGGCCATGTTCTCGTGAACATGGTAAAAGTGTTTTGTGACAAAATGCACTCACAGGTCATCGCCGTTCATGGCGTGTGTACTCGCGTTACGACAGGTGACTGTCTTTGTCTCAAATGTCCACATTCTCTGGTGATGTAACAACTTATTGTTCTGGTCTTGCCATCACTGAGACGAAAATAAAACACGCATTTGCAAATATGAAATGTTTTCCTCTATCTTTTCCAATGTTTAATAAAGTTATTTCACCTCAACTCATATTCTTGATTTTTAATTATAGATAAGGTCCTTAATTTGTTTTTAGAGGATATTTTTTTATTGTTTCAGGTTGTACTTTTAATTACAGTTACATTACATAACTCTTTGTGTATTTATTTCGTAATGGGTACAGTCGTAGTAATTGCCAATATATTTTTGAACTAATTAGTAATCGCCAACCCTATAGGTGCGGCAGCGGCCAGCGATCAGCCCTAGCGACCTATCACAAGGCACACGTTGCGCTCCACTAGGCAGCGGCCCGAGGGTAGCAACACACGAACAAACGCTATCATCATCGCCGCTAAGGTCGGTAGTATCAGTACACACGTGGGCGGGCCGCACTGCGCGCTGTTGCAGTACTTTTGTCGTTGCCTTTCTTTATGACAATCATTTAAAAGAGAATATAGAAGTAAGATTTTACTATATATCATCACTACGATTAGTTGGGCAAACACACTGTGTTAATTCACTTTTTTTCATTAAACGAAATCGATGTATCAGTCTTGTCATTAGTAATGTGTTTGATAGATATGATAAGTTCTAGTTCATTTTCATAACATATCATATTAAAAATCTCATTAAACTGGAGCCTAATTACGTTGCAGATTCTAATTTCGAAGTAATATGTAGCTATTGTGGAATTCAATTTCCTATTTCATGTATAAGCTTTATGTTAAAGATTGTTTCCATTGCCCCACAAACATTTTGTTGACAAAGTTAGCTTCATTGTTGTAGAATGATTTAAAAAGATACAATAATAAATAATTGTTGATTTAAATGAACTCCGTCACATCGAGGGGAGTCAATGTGAGTGACGTTCTGAAGTTGAATTAACCTGAAGATTTTTGTGAAGTTGGTGTTATTCCGGAAACATTACAATATGTTTCACCTGCTTTTGCTTCTCTTTTGTTTTCAAAAGTTGTTTTGTTCGTTTCTTAGCATTATTTGAAGAGGTTTATGAAGTTTTAAACAGTTTTAAATTATACAATGATTACGTTTATATATATATATATATTACCTTTACTGCTACTAATGTCCGTCAGGTGACTTGTCTGCTTGTTTATTGGCTATTTACATACAAAAATACTATGGGGAAACCTGCATACTTCTGAGGTGTTTGTAATTTTGATAAGAGAAAACGGGCGCCCAGTAGTAAGACGATCACGATGAAATTATGATCTTATAATCAGATAATTCTCGATCAATTTTTAATATGATGTTGACTTTTACCCCACCTATTTTTTGTCTTAACACTAGTGTATTAATGTATCAACAGTATTGGCACATTGCAAAAACTAGTAAGTTATAGATGCCAAAAGATGACATGACGAGGGCATGAACTGGGATTACTTATTAATTTGTTATCAGATACACACTTAAGTCACCAGGCGTCCCATATATATATGCAGTTAACGAGCGATTATATGCTTCGGACAACACGTTAAAAAGTCAATCAGGGTAATATACGACTAACCTCGGCAGTTGATATGACTTATCGGAAACTTTCAGTTGGAGGTTTAGGAGAGGTAGCATACTCTATTCACCTCCAGTTACAGGGTTATCCGTCGCTCCAACTCTATTGCAATGTTAGGCGGTGCCCGACTTGTCTCCTACTAATGGCCAACAAGCCCGAGCTCTACACGGATACAATCAGACCGCGGTAGTACATGACGTCACCTGAACACCGTCCGTACCGTTGTGTTATTGTTCTGAGATGAGCACGATATAATTTAATAAGCAGCGGGTTTGGTTGGTGTAATGATAAGGCGCTTTGTACATTACATCCGATTTAAATTTACACGGAACCTAAATACTGCAACGTTGACTTCATATTGATTTCTAAATCACATCAGTATGACATACAAGAAAGCGACTAAACCCTCACAAGCACATACTTGGGATCAGTTTCGAACAAGACGCTGGTCTCGTTCTGGGTTTGATAATATCCGTCTACAGGCTTGCAGTAGCAAAATAAAAACAGTCTAATATAGTAAATTTTAACGTTTTTTTGTACACCTATATGACTGAGCAATGTCTCAAGTTTCATTCCAGAACTTTCCATACGTGCTAGTTATAAAAACAATTAATGTAATGTTAGTCACAGTAGGTACCATACTGCTGAAATATAAGTTTCTTTTCTTTCTATCTCATTAGTTTTACTGGACGTCCTACATTTTATTTTATTTGAACATTACTTGACAAATATAGAACAATGTACGAAACATAAATGACTTCAGTCGATAATTATGCAAGGAGTAGGTACGTAAGATTTGAAAGTTTAAGTCGTTTAACATTTGTGTTATAATGTGACAATTATAATAAAAATATATCGGATGTTTTCTCAAATCTGGTGTAGCATATCAATAAGAAGAGCGCTTTACGCTTCTTGCACGAACAGAAGAAACAAATGAAAACATTCACTTTACAGCATGAGAGTAGCAATCCGTTCGTTGTCACGGAAGCGTGCCGGTCACGGCTCCTGCCTCCAATTTACAAGGTCAGTCAATCGACGCGCCGTGATCGCTGGTCGTAGTGGTAATGCCCACCTGTTGTATCATACAATGATCACAAAATATATTCCAATTTCATAATTTTAACTGCATGTTTTATTGCGATGTTTTGATAATTTTTTGTTGTATATTTTATTCACATAATTGATGCTGTATACCAGGGTTTCTCAAACTATTTTGGGCAAGAGACCCCTTTCCAATATGAAATGATACCTCAGACAAATTACTTTTAAAAATCCTCCTCCAGCCACTTATAAATGCCTACAAAAAACACGTAACTGAAACTTTTAAATAAGAACATTTTATTTACGAGGGGTCGATTTTTAGACCTCGACAATCCCGAAACCAGTTTTCGTTTATGTCGACCTCTGGGAAACCGATATCAACCCCAAGAGGGTACCAAGGGAGTATCCTGACATTGACCATTTTAGTAATCCCTTCTATATACGAACTTTAGGAGATTTGGACTCTGCTGTTTGTGGTATTTAAATAAATCTTCTTCTTCTTAGTCGCTACGATAAAAGCAGATAAGTCGTGCCCATATTGTACTACTTTTTTCATGCTTGATGATTCGTCGCCAATCTTCTCAGTTTGCTGTTTCACTCGTGCATTCATGGACGGGGGTGTCCACGGTAAGCCTTGACCTGGTCTGTCGAGTGGATGTGGATGTGGATTGATAGTGGATGGGTAATATATGGCGACTTTGCCTTCTACTACAAGCCTTTTTGATTTAATGTATTCTCGTAGTTTAATATATGGGTAATGACCGTAAGCTGTATATTTTGAAGAGGACAACAGGTTTCTTATAAGTGTATAAATGAGTCTGTTTCATATGGAAGTTAGCACAAACATGTTCAAATTTCCGAATTAAAAGTAAATAAATGATTCCAAAGTAAAGATACAGGTCACAGTAATCTTCAAGATCTCATGTTAAACAACGGAACATAAAAGGCAAATTACAATGTACATTTTTTTACGTTTATCTGTACAATCTGCGCCGCCATGCGTCCGCACCGGCGCAGCGACAGGCTTCAGGCAACATTTAGATGCAAGATAATAAAGCACGAGTTTTTCTAGTATTTAAATAAACAGGATTCGGAATGGCACTGGGTGGAACAATTCACATAGTTGACATAGAACTAGGAATTTTATTTCAATCGCCGATAAACGAACAGACGAGCCACCTGATAGTCTCCGCTGCCTACGGACTCCCCTAACACCAGGGTATTATCAAAGCGTTGTCTGAGATGATAGCCGGAGAAGTAAATTATTAGATAGTGGTCACACAAACACCCGCATTAGGAATACAATACATCCATGACCCGAGAACAAATATTCATGTCACATAAACGTCTGCCACGACCCAGAATCGAACGCGGGACTGCTTGTTCGGCAGGTATGATAACCAACAACTGAGCTATCGGGTCGACATACTACCTTTATAACTAGTATTCCAAGATTGTTGAGACAAATACAATAATTTCATGACTGAACTTCTAGATGGAAAGTCGAATAAAGAACCAGGCACGTATGCAAGGGCATCGTCGGGATTAAACCTGGTTCTAGGCTGAGATCTTGGGCCTTGGTGCTCCAGCCACCTCCCTTTTTGAGGTAGTTCACCACAGACAGGACAGGTCGGCTTGCATTCAAAGATGATTTGAGTTCAATTCCTTCAAATATCATAGTCAAATGGTTTATCAACGATAATATCTCTTCGACAGATTTAATATTCACACAAATACTTATGTATATTAATGTCGATAGATCGTTCCAGTGAAAGTAAACTAATTACGCCACAGACCGAAGCGAGCTATTAAATCAGCAGGATTTATCTGAAGCGGGCTTTGCTAATTGACGTGGTGTTTCGGCTTGTTCCTGCCGGCTACCGGCCCATTGAATTATACTTGGCAGCGGTATCAAGAATACATCGACGTACTGTTCTGACTTCACCATTGAAATTATTACGACGCTGAACCGTTTTCAAACAGAGATTACTAGGGGAATTGCATATGGCGTTCATCATATAATATGTATATATTATAATAAAATAACTGTGTATATTGCAGTCACATACCCATATTGGGATTCGCTGCTTTGTGTGTGACAAAGACATACACTGATGTGATTTCAGAAATAACCAAAACCTCAATACAAACGTATCCAGTCGGCGGCTTGAATCTATTGGCTTTAACCCATCAGTAGTAGCCCTGTAGATCTGGAGGGTTCGTCATCAAGTTGCGAGCATTTTTTTTATGGTAATAGCCGACAAACGAGCAGACGAGCCACCTGATGGTAAGTGGTCATCGTCGCCCGTGGATATCAGCAAGACCAAAGGTATCAATGATTCGTTGTCGGCCAGGAAATGAGAAGAAGGTAAAAAGAAGGTACTGGCTCTCAAGCCCCCAGCCGGATCTCGGCGAGTCGTTTGGCGGCTGACTCAAGCATGAGGGTGGTAGCTAGCCAGGCAGGCTTCACGAAAAGATAATACCAATAATAATATTAACGACTTAATAATACTATTGATAATATAATCTTACGCTAAGCCCTACCACGAAGCAGGCTGGCTTCTGTCGCCTCTTATGACACTCTGTTTTGCCAGTATGGGATTGGGGGGAGTGTTCTAGGTCACCCCAATACGGCAAAAATTACCAAAAACGGCATTGATGGAATGTATGAATGATGGAGTGGTTGACGGAAATGTTAGAATGAACACACATTGAGTTCCATACCTAATTGTTTGTTCCACCCTATTAATTCTAGGGCGCCGTACTCCGCAACCTAGTGTTTCATTTTCGAGCATGTCAGTGCTAGGATCTGTTACAAACAGGAAGTGTTTCCACCAATATGCATCGGGAGCACCGTGGACGTACTTACACCTATTTGTGTTCATCTTTTATCTGAATATATAATAGTTTATATAATAGCACTTAACTATTATGCGGTTATTTAAATATATTTTGGCAGTATATACTAGAAGCTAATTAGAAAATTCCTTACGATAAGTGGGTGGGCACGTTACACGCTGCACGCACTTGGCACTCGATCCCTATAATTAGTAGCACATTCTTTGACTGAGTGCACCTCGGTGTTACTTGCATTACTTGAGAAAGCCATTGGAATTTTAAAATGTTTCTAAAAATATTGGGGGCGATACTGATTAAAGCGTGAAAAATTTTCCTATATCCATTTCATTCTTTCTTATGATAATAATTAGCCGTAGAAATCAGATAGACCAACAGGTAGTAAGTGATAAAGATGCAAGGCCACCACCAGTTCCCAGGAAGCAGTGAACTCGTTGGTTTCATATTTCAGTGTTGTTTTAGACAGAAAGCAGTTCACTGAAGTAGACAAGCAGGTGAACTTACCTTCGTGCATGCATACGTCAGTTAACGACTACCATTGCATGGTCAGAGCCCAGGGATCTCCAAAAGAAGAGGCCGTAATTTATAATCCTTAATAATAATACAAATGGGTAGTTGTATATAAATAACAATTATCATCATCAGAAATTCGATTACGTAAAAGTTTACATCCGTCGTTTTCGATGATAACTCAAATCGCATTATGTACAGGGTGAGGTGTTCTAAGACAACTGTACTAAAATTAACAAAAACCATAAATTTTTAATAAAACTTTAGTACGTTAAGTAAATCAGTTTTTCAATGTTAATTCGACAAAACCGTACAACGGTAGCTGTAATTGTATCGCGACGTTTGCAGAACTAAGTTTTGTTGTCATTGTTTCATTCATTAATGATAAAGAATGCACATCAGTCACGCGAAATTGTCTTGGACTCGGCCATTTGTGTAATTTCTTACACTCCGGCCTGCGTTAAGTGTGAATTACTGGTGTGTTTAACGACACAGATATCAGTAGTAATTCGTCGCAAGGTTCCTTTACGTGTGAGACGCACACGCACATTGTTAAGCCCCATGCCCTCATTAACGCCAGGAAAATGGCTTCTCACCGGCTCTCGGCTTCGGTACACGGAACCAATTACCCGCGACTATTTAAAAGCGCGGCTTATAATTAGAGATCCTTGTTCGGTGCTCTATTAGTTTTAGTTTAGGGCCAATTAATATTATGTTGAGCTTTAATGGCCCGTTGGTGCCTGTCTTTTGGTTCTGATAAGCATTTTAGAAACAGTGTGGCTCGAGAAATAATTTGTTATTGCCGCGCGTATTTAAAGTCATAGATTACTTTTGACGACCAAGACGTGACGTTTCAATTGGATTATGGGTGTAGCTTTACCAATAGTAATGTTGACAAGCCAATGAGTGTTTCATTATAGAAATATGTAATCCTCCTGTTACAAGAACGGTTAAAAGGTGGTGGGTGTCTAGATGTGCAGATCGCTAGATTTTATGACTTACTCTTCCTTAGACCTGCGCTGTAAATCAACTAACTACGAAGCGTCTTAGTTTTTCTTGTATTTGATGTGTTAATATATTTTTTATAGTGCTGTAAAGGATTTTGTAAATAAATGTGTGTGTGTGTGTGTGTGTGTGTTTTATTCACACATGCTGGAGAACCGAGAATCAAAACCAAGTGAAACGAAATTATTTTAGTAGGCATTATATATATATATATATATATATATAATTGTAACCAATCAACCGAGACACCCGCCACCGATACCATCGAACCTCGTACTTAAGGGCAGCTACGTAAACATCTGCGTCCAGCAAATTGGAAAAGCACACGACACTACGAACCTTCGAGAGCTCAGCAAACATAGCCGGCTACCGTGAAATTCAACGACCGCCCTTTCCTGTCACACCTACCGTCGGCACATCCGATAGACAGAGACAGTAGCCCGAGAAGGAAAGCGCGAGTAAACACCGTCCACAGACTGTCGAGAACCGCCGAGTGATGCTCGACAAGGTTTTCTATTTATCATCGCGCTGTTCCTTCGAGGGTAAATAAAGATGACATCAATTTTTCTGACATGCTTTGGTCTGACTACTGTCGGTTATCCATGTTAGTTTTACTAGGAATGTAATGCCGAGAGTACGAGCTTCGAACAAGTTAATTCACTTCACGAAAGTTTCACTTTAATATTACAAGCCAATTGGTTCGAAGACGGACGGATGCGGCGTGGGTTTTATTTTAAACAACGTATTAATTACTTGTACCTTCTGACGTCGAGTACACGACCGCACTTAACGTTGCTTAACTTGCAATATCGCTTAAATGTTCTTAATGGATAGTTAATCATCGATGCGCATCCCTTTCATAAAATACCTTCTAACCTTAATGAAGTATTACTTAAAATCTTACTTCAATAATTACAACTTGATGAGCGATACAGGGCAATTGGAAGCATATTACTAGGCAATAGAATTACATTTTGAGCACAAGTTAATAATATGTAATGTTCGTTCAATTAATAATTAATTGTTAACTTCTGCGAGCGGCTCACTCATTTCCCGCGTGGTTTTGTAGTGGTGGGAATATCGTACGAAAGACGAGAAGAGAAAAGGTGTTGTAAAAATTTGAAAATGAGAAATACGAATTTAATATAATATTTGCCGAGTGACATCTGTCACGCTGGAGATATATTGGTTTCACTGCCGCAGTTTGACCGTGATCGTGGTTCATGGTATCTGTATCGAAATATTTACCGATATTATATTTATGACTTAATAAAATTAAATATTTGACTTAAAAATCAATAATAAAACAAATATTTGTAGGATAAAGTCTGTGAATTGTGTAATACTGTAAACACAAGTGCTGAGTACTATGACTCTCAAAAATTTAAATGTTTCGTTTACTGATACTAAAGTTCGTATTATAAAGTTAAAAGTGACTCACAAAATTCCAAGTCAACGTAACTTATATTATTAAGTTACTTCACTAACATTCTTTACTCAAAAAGGAACAAACAATTCAGCCTCCTACGTTGTGTCAATAATAAGGCTATTGCCGAGGAAATTCTATATTTAGTTTCAGTATTTGGCGTGCAAGTTCTTGCGATATAACTTAACGATCATACAATAATTTGATATATGGCCCTCTGACAGCCAGCCTCGATAGTCGGAAGACAAAGTGGTAGGTATTTCAGCCGCTGAATAATATCGATAAATCTCTCCAAACATCACTAGATGCGAGCATGCGTTGTAAGTCAAGAGGTCCCGATTTATTACTATTGAACACGAAAAGGGTTTGTAAAATTAATATCCTCACAAGTAATAGTTCTTATTGTTCGGGGATAGAGTTCATAATGGCGGCCGGGAGATGTAGAGATTGGAATGATCGATTTCGGTTGTTCTGCAGTTGTTGGCTTCTTACAGAGGAGCCGCAGTGTAAATTTTTCGATTAACGTGGCCTTTAAGCTTTATCTACACATGTACGGATTGTGTGAAAAGATTCATATAGATAATGAAATTAAAATATAAACGAAGAGAGATTTGTAAAGTGACTGGAGTGTTCTTATTCATGTTGTGTGCGAATGTCAAATACGCCTTACACTAATACTAGTACTAGTACGCTCGTATAGTAGTAGTAACATTCTCCCGAAACAATAATTTTATCCTTTAAACGTGTACATGCTATGGCTTTCAACCGACATGTACACAAACTGCCACAGACAATTTTCGTCTGTATATTGTCAATTAAATCCACCTAAATGAAAAATTTAAAAAACATCTTCAATATTCGGCCCTGACACCCTTTACTCACGAACTAACAAACTACCCGCGCTTCGCTCCAGAAAACTATCTCACGCTTAGACATAGCGTCTGCATTGTTTTTTCTGTTCTGTTAATTAGAAATACTCGTAAATATATTAATTCATAACTTTTTTATTTATGGACGGATTGAGATCTAACGAACTGTAAATATTAAGTGATGCTTACTGCAATACATTAGTGTACAACACTAGTACAAAACCGTAACGAAATCGAATAAGCCGTTTCTGAGATTAGCGAGAACAAACGCATAGACAAACAGACAAAAATTCTAACAACTACAATAGCAGGTAGTTAGTTATTAGACGAAACTACCCTTAATGTACAGAATGTGATCAGTTAGGATTTTATTATATACGTTGAAGGATATTTGGGAGTGGCGCAGCGGCTGCTGCTAAACTGTACTGAAAATCAGCTCGTAAAAACCATGCTAATAGCTAACGCCTCATTGCAGACGGTTTGTGGTGCTGAGTGGTGACTGTATAGTTTTTTGTTTTACAATAACTTTTTTACATTTACACATGCTGTGTATTGTATTTTTCATTTATTCTAGTAGATATTGGAATGGTATAAAACAATACTCTTACTTCACGTGGGGTTTAAATACCTAGTGCGAGTCTAACTCATGTCATTTGGATCAAACTAATTTGGGTTACCTAGTTTGCTGCACGTTGTACGTGAATAAATACGTGAAAATACGGTAGTCGGAAATACTCGACAAGGAAACATTCATTGCGTGTCGAAGTGAATTTTGTTATTTAAGAATATCTACATTTGAGACCAAGTAATGCTAAATGTTTATTGTTTGACATTACTTAACAGTCGACAACTCATGACAGACACGTCGCAAATGTACTCGTACGAGCGCTCGATGCAGTGGATCTAACAAAAACCTCCGATATTAGCCGGATGAATGGCGCAAGAAACATCGAGTTGGTTTAACAATTTATGCACTTATCCAAAAAACTTGAAACACTGGATAGATTGACGACCAGACAATTAAATTGAGATAAATTATTAGTATGTGCACACGAGCCACACAAGCCTGCAGCTTTACGGCGGAATGTGAGGAAATAAAGTGGTTCATACTATATGGTGTTAAAGACATTACGGTGAAACATTGTGAATGCGAATTGCAACGTATATATCTTTTATCATGATTTTAAAAGATTTTTGGTTCTCCATTCATTCATTACTCATTGGCTCTTTTTGTTTGCTATCAACTTTCAAGATCGGATTGTAACGTTCATGGTACGTCCCTGCATCTTGATGCCTCAGCACTAGTCTAAGGTGTCAGCCGCACAACAGCCTGTTATTTCATTTACATAAAACTTTTGTAATTTTGTTTATAAAGGATAACTAGATCATGCTGTTAATTACGCACAGAAAGTGTAAACTTTAGTCGTTCTAATTTTGTGACCCCTTTGTTTTTAAATTAATATCAAAATTATTGCTTTTGTTTAGTGATTAAGATTACAAGAAGAAGATTGTGAAGTAATTTTACGCTAAAAGATGTCTATTGCCAGAACAAGAACTAAGTAGTGTTGCATCTTAAATTCGAATGTCGGTTATTTACTATATTACTGTTTTGTCTAACAAGTAACTATCTGCTGAAGACTGGCGTTCTTTAGAACCAATATTAGATCATTCGTTTCTTATTTATACAGTTTATAATTTTTTTACGCAGATAAACTGTGCAAAATATAGCAACATTCATTTATAATTCTAGCTAACGGCTGCTGCTATATTTACATTAAACGATCTCCTTCAACTTTAAAATGGGGTCCATTTTGTCGATGACCTGTTTTAATAGCGCTAATCTCCACGCCTCTCATATATTTAAAAATGGAACATCGTTTACTGGTCTGTAATTACCCACCTGTGTCGCGGACTCTGTCACTCTGTCAACGGGTTCTGCAGTACACGTGCTAAAATTACTAATGTTAATATTACGTGTCATTGCTATCTCAGTAGTGGGTCAAATTATAATCTTAGTCCACTGAGTTGACCAACTGCAGATTCACAGACTTTATAAACATTTGAATATAATAAGGAGAACTATGGTTATGCAGGTCACCTCACAATATTCTCCTTAGTGTTGTGTAGAGGAAATGATAAATTTCAAATTATAATTGACGAGTAATTTGATTTTAGTAAATTTATTTTTAATCAGCTCTCTGATTCGATTAACTGACGATTTTAAAACTTAATTTTATTGCCAAGTAATAAATAACCAGTTCTCACTTCGCTCCAAATAAACCTTCGGCTGACAAATAAATTATTATCCATTTTTATCAAGCATTTAATAAAATTCATATCTGCGGTTTCTTATTTAGGGATCGATACAACGTTATTGCAATAGCTGCCACAAGCAGTCAAAAATTAATTTTACTACAATATCAGTATGTCCATATTAACTCTCATTTAGTACAACCAGAGAGTCAGACGAAGACTCCAAAACGTATGTTGGTA
>DWPT01004529.1:0-13144 GCA_018251895.1 Agathymus mariae mariae | reverse complement strand
ATATATTAAGCATCTATAATGAAACTACATAACTCGTATTAAACAGTATTATTGTTACTTGATGTATACACAGGTGTATCTACAGGATTAACTTGTAAATAGGACACAGAACCAACTCCGACCACAGCGAATATTATGGTAACGCTGTCTTCATATTTTGAATGCAGACTCGCTAAATTCGCTCCAGATGGCATTTCTGAGGACTCCCTGTAAAATACAATAAAATCAATATATCTGTATAATAAGCAAACTCAAAACAGTTTGGCATCTTTTTCTCTTATGTTTGCCAAAAGTTTTTTTTTTTTTCAATTATCATTTGAAAACAAAACTTTATTATTGACTATGGTCGTATTTCGACCATTGGGCGAACAGTTAAATAGAAATTGACAATATTTTAACATTTTGAGAACGCAGGCAAAATGTATCGTTCCACAAATATGTATACAGAGATTTTTTTTTACTATTTCTCGAAAATCTTATTTCCGTGTGTACCAATTTCACGACATCCGAAACACGAAGAATATGAAAAAAGTCTTCGATAGAGATTAGACGCACTGTACATAGCTGATTGGTAAATGATTGTTGGAATTCCATTTTCGACGACCCTAAAAACTTTCGATTCCCTGCTGGGGCAGACATATATGTGACAGACAAATTATTGTTTTTGGGTTCTTACTTTGTGATATCTCACCTGTACCTGTGTATTTTTATGCCACACATATGTCAGTCTGTGAGCGCTGTTTTTGTTGTTATTACTTCCGAGGATCAGTTGGATTATGTAGTACAGAGAGAAATATTCAGGTGTAACTACTAACTTTCAGGGTTCAAACTATATATTAAAGTTAAATACATCAAGCTAATTTTAAGAATGGATATTTACTTATGACATACCACTTTTCACCTAAATCCTGTAGGTCACGCTCAATTATATTATCTGTTAATTAACTTACTTTATACAAATCACTCGGAAGTGAGGCAATGGTCGATTCGACTTTTTAAAATTTTGTACATCTCTGTTATATACATCAAAGTCGACCTCGAGATTTGTATCCTCGATTATTGTTTTGTTATTTTCAAATATGTTTAGTTTCTTTAAAACCAAGGCAGCATCATTAAATTCTTCAGGCTTCACTAAACTTTCTAATTCGACATTCTTTTGGCCTTCATAATGAAATAATTCATAAGTTTCTTGAAGACATTGCAAAAAAGAAATTTTAATATCCAACCAGTTCTTAAACTTGTCTGGTTGAATTTTTAAAAAATCAAAAAAGAATTCTTCTCTTCTTGTGTCTATTATTTCAATGGCAAAATCTTTTGAAACTATCTCTGCTCTTCCAAAATCTGATTTATCCGGCAACCAATCTTTCTTAAACGTTTTTACAGTGAGCTCACTATATCTGAAAGGAAATTCTTTGGTTGAACTTGCTTTGCTGGCACAGTTCTCATCTTCTACATGTTTCTCTGAGAGCCGTTTCAGAATGGAAAATGGATTTTTCAATTTTTTTCTAGACGTCAGTTTCGAGGTGCTTTCTGCAACTCCATCACTATCCGACGAAGACAATACAGTTAAATCGTTTCTATTAATAATATCAAAATTATCATTGACATAATAGTCTACAGTATAAGAGTTGTTAAACCTCTTTAACAACTGAGAAAACATTCTCCTATGTCTAGAAGTGGCTTCATTCTTGATTTCGAGGTTTTTTAATTTGTAAGCCAGTTGTTTTAGTCTCCGTAAATTACTATTAAATGCGTCCATGTCTTCATCTTTTTTTACTTTCTTAGCTATCTGCTCCTCATCATCATCAACTTCAATTGTGTCAATAATATTTTCATCTACTATTATACTGAAATCGGGAGAAAGACGTAGTCTTGTTTTATACCTTGTATTATATGTTTGAATCAGATGATTCAATTTGGAGACATTGTGATCCGTTAATCTTAATTCTAAAATTGAATTTTTAACAAATGTGGCAAGTCTTTGAATAGAAGCATAGTGTTCTTGTTTCAAGACATCTCTAGATCTTTTTTTTCTACGTGCATAATTATTACTGTTGAAACTTCCATCTTCACTAAAATTAGACTCCATAAATGGTTGTAAGTAAGGGTTCAGTAAGATTCTGGGTCCAAATTGGGGGTATAACAATGGTCTTTGGAAGGTCATATTCAACTGAAAGTAATTTAAACTAGTTTGTGGTCTCCAAAAATTAAAATGTCGAAATGGGCTAGGTTGAGACGAAAATCTAAAATTGAAATATTCAGTCCAATTAGTACTTCTGTAAGATTGTGAAGGTGGAGGTCTTAAATTGTTTATACTATTTTCACATACAGGATTCATAGAACCATTAGCACTGGATGTGGTAGCAATTTCTTCAGAAATTGTAGATTTTGTCCGTATTTTTTCTACATTGAGGTAATATGAATTGTTTGTTAAATAAACTTTGCCAGGTAAATAGCGACGATCTGGTGCAGTTATACTGACTATGGGGGTTTTTGTAAATTCTGGAATATTTCCAAAGTAATTGTTATGTAAATTATTACGATCTTTTGTATTAGACTTCCTACTTTTGAGTCTGTCAATTCTATATTGCATATATTTTGAGTTTTTAAGCTTATTAATTTTAACTTCTACTGTTTTCAAATTTTGTGATTCTGATGACTCTCCAACTACGACATTTTGATTAAAGCTTTCCGATTTTTTGAGATTATTAACATCACTATGAGTTGAAAACTCTGTGGACAATACAAATAATAAATTGTTTATATCAAGTAAATGTCATGTAACCTATTTTCACCCTTATTCCTATAATATTATTGCTCAAATAGTATTTTATGTATTGGAATTATTTTGCTAGTATTCAAACTATTAACTTAAGTAACAAACTATTAACTATTTACATAAATTATTAATTTCAAAATTCATACAAACTTATTGATAACAATAGCAAGTTGGGAGTAAATACATAAAAAACACTGCATGTCTATGTGCTATTTCAGTAAAATAAATATATAATATGCTCCCAAATTTTACGAAATGTAAAATAAATGATATTTAATTACGGTAACTATCAGAATTTTATGAAATTAGCAAAATGAAATGTTAATAACATCTTACCAGATTGGCTTGTTGGAGGGGTAATGTTATTTTGATCACTTTTTACATCAGTAACTAATGGGATTGTATTATTTCCAGGTATATTTTCACAACTCGAGTCATCCGACATTATTTTCGAACAACTGGCTTTATTGATATTTTTATCATGTTCTTTATATATTTGCACTAGCTGCTTTCGATGTCTAAACACTTTATATCCTAATCTACTCAATGAGGCATAAACTTTGTATTGTTCCAATGATATTTTACTTCTAAGCATCAATGCATAAGCCTGTTGCAATGAAACTCTTACTTCATTATATTTGAGTAGAAGACAATTCTGAAAGAAATTTTATGTTATATTTTATATCAAGTTTGTTAAGTCTGCTACGGTCGATATACACTATATTTTTTTGTTACTTACTGATACTTGCTACGAAATTGTTATTTATATTTAATTTTCATCATTTCAAAGTTACTTCGAGAGAATTACAAATGTTATTTATAATCAAGGATGTTAGGGAGCTGCTCAACCGTGACTTAATCCGATAAAAAAGTTTCGGATATTTTCGGATAGCGGCATTCTAAATAGGACGTTCACTATACAAGTACACGCACTAGCCGCGGCGTTATCGTGTTAGACAGTTTTTATTATTTCATTTTTAAGGCTATTTTTTTCTGTGATTATAATACTACATAATAACTAGTAATAAAATCAAACTGTTTCGTTATAAATATACATTATATTTTTTCCAAGTCGTAAATTATGTAATATCCGTAACTGAAACTATCCGAAACAATAGGATAATCCGAAATAATCCGTAATTCATATGTGTAACCATACGAAAACTGGTAAAATATTTATATATCTGTATCCATATCCAGATCTGAAATTTCATATCAATAACATCCCTAATAATAGATGATGATGATGATGATGATGGACATAAAATAACTTACAATTTCCATCAAAAAGAGAGCTTCTTCAGGGTTCAGAAATAATCGCTTGCCCACATTGTGTCCCAGGTATTGCCAGTAACCTCCAACTTTTTGAGTTACCTCAGCTAACAATAATTCTTCACGCCATTCTGCATGGCTTAATACTCCACTGTAATAAATGTACGGGAATGTATAGGTTTTAAAATACCAAAAATGGATGAATGTGGTTATATAGTAAACTTCTACATACATATATACTAGTAGAAAATGTGTGGGTGCAAGCATAGTTATACTTAAATTGAAAATTCATATACATATATGTAGCCGTTATCATCATCATCATTATATCAGCCTGGTATCACACACTGCTGGTGATTACACCCCTTAATTCTTTCCAGCCTCCTTGATCTTAAGCTTTTCGCACCCAAGTGTATCCAGCGACTTTGATGATGTCATTGATTCAACTTACTCTTGGATACCTAAGGCTTCTTTGGATTGATCTTGGCCACCACTTTGCTATGGCTTTAAGCCATTGGCCAGGTATCCTGTCCAACTCTGCAGAAGATTTGTATATAGACTTAATACAATCATTTAGTTACACAATTTTTATACCTCTTCTCAATCCTTTCCACTTCTATCAGTTGCTTCCGGGCTTCCAAAGCAGCTTGAATCTGTTTTTGCTCCAACCATGATCCATTAGGTGACACATCTTTTAAGCCTACTTCTGGCAAAGAAGAGTTGAGTTTGAGTGCACCTTTGCTCACAAGCAGCTCTCCTCTGGAATGAATACATCATCGAAGTTATATTATAATAGTATCACTGCCAGAAGTGGCAATGACATAATCTGCTACCAAAAATCTTTAAAAAGTGGGTCTTCACTGCTATCTTCTTTGCCCAAGGATTGATTGATAGAAAATATGCTTAGTTTACGATTTTAATTATATGCATGTATTTTAAAGGAATACATATACATAATTAAATATACTCAGAAACTTTATCTTTACAGTTGCTATTAATTTTGTTTGTCTCCCAAGGGTCTACTATGTATTATTGGTTTTGATATAAGTTTGTGATTCCTTAGCTTTTTTAGTTGCACAATAAGAATTGTTTAAAATACTATACAAAAACGCTTTTTACCACATTGAGAAAGCAACAAAATATCATTAAATATTATACATATAACTGATTTCGTTTCAGGCATTGGTCCCGAAAATAACGATGCATAATGATCGACTTCGATAAAATTTACATTTGTCATTTACTGTTTTGTTGTAAAAACATTTCTAGCAGAATACTTTTTCAAGGAGATAGAATTTGCTAAGTCATTTCACATAACTGTTATAATTTCCCAGCATTTAAAGCATGTTGATAATCAAATCATTCTCATTTTCAAATAATTTAATCCTAATTTAATTATTATTTATGATATAAATACTTACGGTAAAATTTTTGTTTTATCCATTCTCACTTTATCTGCGTACTTACCATAACCATATAAAACTACATAATACTTATAAATAAAACTTTATTACTTGATCATGTATTTTTGTAACACATAAACCATTTCCAACTTCAACAGTTGGACTCCCTAGTAAAAAAATATACCTATATAATGAAAAGAAAATTCTGAAAATCAATCACTATTACGATCATTCTAAATCACGTCTACAAATTGACATTACTGTCAAGGTTGTGACGTTGACATATTTTATTTTATAAGTATGTCATAGTGTTTTTTCTCTCACAATGTCAGTGTCTAAGTTCAGTTTAAAATATGTGTTCTGTACTGTCTACTTACCTATCTTTGAATATGCTTTACAATGAGATAACAAAATATTAGTCGTAACGATAATTTTATGTCGTAATACGATGATAATATAGAATAATCAATTTGTAATTTCGGTAAAGTTCAAATTAATATTCACAGAGTACCTAGTATTGGGACAGGTATAATAACAGATATATTGAATTGAATAACATTGGTGAGGGAAAGAGTAAGGGCCCTTTTCTTGCTATTCTGTATTGTATAAAAATTATAGTCCTCCGTTGTTATTAAAAAATAACCCAATTGGAAATGCAGGTTTTTTTCTGTATTATAATATAATATAAAAACCTTAACAAAAGTCATATTAAACTACGAAAACCAGAGAAACAACATAAATGATAATCCGAAATTTATAAATTGATTTAAAAGAATCGCTGGAAATTGCAATTCTATTTATTATTAGTAGAGTCTTTCTTACGAGTAATTGGAGATTACTGGCCTTGTTCGATGCAGATAATAGTAAATTGAACTCAAACAAGTAAATATCCTTCTTGTTTTATACTTCTGTTACATCAGAAATAATAAAAATTCTGACACAAAGGACGGTCTTGAATTTTTTGATAATATCGTTGAGAAGAAGAAGACGAAAAAGGAAATTTTAGTCACATTATTATTGCTAAGCCATTTTAAACACTTATTATATCTACTTTTACCAACTATTGGTGACATCTTCTTACATATATCATATTGATATATCATAAAAACTTCTTACTGAATTATGAGTACATCATCTATTAAATTATCTAGTTACGTAATTAAGACAACAATCATTTGTCAGTAACGCCATAAGCTTAAAATGGCTTAATCCTATAATGCTTCGGCAGCTATACTCAATTTAAAAAAAAGAAGACTCCCTTTACGCAGAGAGATTATTGTTGCACCGTTTCAGTGTTTGCTCTGTCTTCGTTTTTCTCGGAATATTAAAATGGAAAGACCAAGCAACACATGTTGCTATGAATATTCCTATACAACTCAGGCACTGCACTACACTACACTACGCTACGCTACTCTGGAACACTCTATCGACAGATATTAGAGAAGCTCTTACCTCTAAGAGGTCTTTCAAGAGACTTCCTCATAGTATTTTATTTTTACGCTAAGAGTATGTATTAAGGTTCCCTGTCGAGTATTAAGTATTGTTTAAGATATATTACATGATAATTAATGTGATTATGTGACGGGATTTCTAATGTGATTGACCCACGAAATGTGCAGAAATAAATTATAAAATATGTTTAAAAGATATATTAAACAGCTAACAGCGGAATGCTAAACTTTGGAACAAATTTATAGAGACAACATTTTGAGGGCTAATGAGTCTTAAAAAAATAGTCATTAAAACTGTCTAAAAAGGAAAGCGACGCAGCTAGTGTATCAGCTCGGTCAGAAAAAACCTGTCATAAAGTGTTTTACTTAAAGTCTGTTCCTATCCGACATTATTCGAAACTGTTTTTATCGGATTTGGTTACAGTTTCGGATATCCAATAGTTTCGGTTACGGTTACGGAGCTCCATAACATCCCTAATTTGGAGTACAAACATAAAATGTTTCCGTAACTATATCAGTAATTGAAATTAGTTCACCAGAAAAAACAAGTTTATATTTCTGAGTTCTTTTGGAAACTAAATTAATTTCGAATGTATCAAAACTTAACATCAATACATACGTTTATGTACATCATTCAAATAAATTTTTATTTAAAGTATTTTTTAAGTTCTATCACTTCAACTTTTTAGTTTTCCACCTCACAGTTAAAAAAAGTTTAATAAAAAAAAAAACAGTTCAATGTGAGACACTGCTCTTCCAATTTTGGAGGCGGATATGTCACAAATTCAAATGATCCCTTATGCCTGGATAAACTGAATTTTTTCCACTTTACCATTTTGTCATCTCCTATGCCCCCCTAAACGTGCTCAAACAACCTGGAGGCTAAAACTAAATAAAACAGGCAATAAAACAGGCAGTTAAATTATCAACAAACTATGTTATTTCATTCATATTTAATCAAAGCATTACGGCGAAAAATCCGATTGTCTGTTTTATTTGGTGTCTTCGTAATCAACCAACTTCATATCCATGTTGCGACTCGCAGCTTAAAGTTAGCAGTGATATAATTAAACCGTGTGCAACTGTCGTAGACAGAATAAACAAATCTCCATCCTAATCGTTGAGTCAAGTTTACCGACTTTTCAATTCAACCGGTTAATAATTGTAGCGTAGGCTACAAAGTTGTAGACTCCGCGTAGTAACCGTAGCGTTTTGGTAGCATGCCTGACGGTATCGATTAGTGTGACGGAATGATCCGAATATGTCCCGATCGTAGCCGAGCCGTTCCGACTGTTTCCGATCCTCGTTCTTACATAGCGGAAGTAATGAAATGTACGGAAAGATATGAACCGAAAAAATTGTCGCTTTACTTTTTCTTCACCTCCCCTTATAATAATGCTCAAAAGAGGTCCATTTTGGTTTTTGCTTCTAATCTGTGCCTTGTCACTATTAGCAAATGATGTGTTCTTAAAATTAAAAAAAAAATACAAATTTTTGGATAAAAAAACCTATACATTTTATTTTAGTACTAAACTGTCATATTTACTGGAAATTTCCTAAGCTTCAAATTTATAACGTAAGTTCCTTTGAATCGAAAGCTGAAGTAGGCGCAGCGTCCTCGCTAACTACAGAAGTAACCCCATCTCTCAAACAAAAAAGCGTCATTAAAGTTCAAGGTAATTGGCTGTGTGTAGAACGAGAGTGTACTTAAGATGTCGCCTGAAAGTTCGCCACGTTGCGACTGTACTTGCTGAGGGCTGCAGACGATTTAACGTATTATAATACAGGATTATACCTAGCGCCGTCCCCTCGGCTGGCACGACGCCTCGCCGGCTACTAAGTTATATACCTAGATCCCGGAATAAAACGATAGTTGTACGTTAACTTACGCTAAAGTTGGACGTGAAAGTTTAAGACATTAAGATTTTTTTACATTTAATTTCGACACATATATTCGCTTTCGTTAATGCCTGCTGTTCTCGATCGAAGGGCGGGGGATGAGGCGCGCACCTCGCAGCCATACGGTTTATTTATGGTATATTTTGACGTGGGCATTCGTTGCTAACTTCACGTCGCGTAGATAATAGGGTGATGGATAATGTTATCGGGCGGCTATTCCGCGTGAACAGTGATCAAAAACGTGCTCCAAGTATTTTAATGTGTAATAAAAAACCCTAGATTCCTGAATTTCATTAGGGGTTTACTTTTTTCGGTCATTTTTTAATAGTATAACCGGCATTTCTGAGATAATTGATTGGTTACACTTTGATTATTTATATTTTGGACTTAAATTTTTTTTTTTAAAGTGAAGTGTTTATATAAATAAATAAACTACAGGAAGATTTTCTTTTCATCATATTGGAGTTACACATATTTTTAAGGTAAGTCCTAGAAATAAATGTAAAGAAAATGTGTTTTTAAATTAATTTTGGCCGAAGTTATAGCATTAAAGTTTGTTTTTCATTAAAAAAAATTTACTATTTCTAAGCAGAATAACAATAATATACATGCAACAATCAATTATAAAATAAAAATAATTCAAAATAAATTACTTATTCCGTGTAAACAAATGAAATAATTTGGTAAAACGCCATCTCCTGGTGAAGCTGGAAATTAGGAGTTAGTTCGTTAACTGATCACATTTCAGAGCGCCAAAGTGTCAGATGCCGGCATGCCTGCAGTCACGCGGCGTTGACGCGCGTCGTAACATGTTTGCGTGGGTGTAGATCGTTTCGCGATAAACTGTTTGATGTGTTTTCTTTCTTATCAGAATTCATATAAGTGTACTACATCTGACTTGTGTTATTTAAATATTAACCTGTATCTGCTACATTAAATGGAATAGTTTCAAGTGGAATACATGAAAGTGCAACTGTGTGTGCTTTTGTTATTGCTGCGACCGACCGAGGGCAGGATTTTGGCGGTGCAGTGAAGGTCTAGGGCCGGCATGAGGAAAATAAACGGTGAGAATGAACCGCATAGAAATTTTGAAGATTTCGAGCCTAAAAAATCCGAAAATGTAATTCAAGTTAGTTATGTTATTCTTATCAGTTTATTCAGAAACTTGCGTCTCCAAATAACCGGATTGCGGTCAAAGATAACAACCAGAAAAACATTATACACGATTATAACATACAAATATCGCACTTACGACGCACATAATGAATTTGAACACATTATTTAATCATGACACCCGTTGGATCAGGTCTGCAATTCCAAGTACCCGTATATATGAAGACGGTTTTATTACTAATTAATGAACTTTACTACATTAGGTATTTGTAAATGTTACTATAACTTTAAACACGTTAATCGTGTATTTGCATTTGGTAAATTAAATTATTACTACTAGATACGACTGTTCATTAAACTTTAAATTCTATCATAATATTGAGATTATATTACCTGTGCTAGAATTACAATTGCTTTATCTAGTTAAATAAAGGATTGTTTTCTTAATAAAGGATTGTTACATAAGCATCTTCCTAATTTTCCTCTTATTGGCACCGACACCGACTAGAGCCCACTAAACAGTTATGACAATCATTTAAAAAGAGCGGGGAGCGAACGAAATCATTAAGTGTAGTAGATCTCAAACGAATGGTCAGTAAAAAAATCCGACAATGTTTTATGGGTCACCCTAGCCCGACTGTTATGAAAATGACATTTAATTCTTAAAATTCAGATTAATTTTTTCATTGATCAAAATTCGTAAAAAGCTAAATCTTGTTGTACGTCATCACGTTATCAACTGATTAATTATCTAAAACATGTAGTTTGCTATTGAACGTTCAATATCCATGGTGCTGATGAAACTCGCATTGGGAGGTCGCCATCAAACGCGACAGACGCAAGATTTATTGTTTAATGATTGCGACAGACACGGTGCAGAACACCTATTTGTTTTAATAACACGCTCGAATGAAGATACATTCAAAACGTCAACCGCTGCTGCTCGTAGATGGTAAATCGTGTCATGTTTGCTCGTAAAAATTGCACCGTCAGTTATTATTCGAGAAGATTACGTTTACGAAAGATTTCGGATTGATGATTGAGGAACATCAGTGTTCGGGTGTTAGGCACTGTAAATGCTCGATCGATTAAAATTTAAGTGTATCTATTTTTAAGTGACTCCAACGCTTCAGCGTGAACATGAAATTTGCGTTTACGATCCGAGGAGATGATTGGGCAGGCTCCAAAGTTCAATGGTCGGGGTTTAGTTAATATGCTTACACATAGCGGCAGAAAATCAAATAAACAGTCGCTTTCATCTCCGGTTTATCGGTGATGCACTTCGTAGCCTTGCACTTTGCCGTGTGTATTCAACTGTTCACTCGCCGCAGCCATTACTCAGACAGAGGTTGTCGACTTAATAACAATTCGCAACGCTGTCGATTTTGCATTCCTAAATAAAAAATATAAGTGTATAATCACGAGAGCGTGTGTCAGTTTCGAATTAAGTTTTTAAGTTAATTGTTTCAAACATTAATAGTGCTTTATTTCACTTCTCATAAACGTTAAATATGTCTCGTGTTGACGCTAAAGAGGACGCTGTTCGTGAACTTAAGTTCGTAATCGGAAACGAAATGTTACCAGGAAATCAATGCGATCTAGCACTGCACTAATGTAACTTGAGTAATGCTATCCAGGCGATATCGATTATTTACAATTCATTAAGCAGTAAAACAATTTTAAGCAATCATGCGTCTAATACAGCCGATAATGTCTCTATTGATTTTACTGGTGGTTCGGAACAGCTCTCCGATATTGACAATGAGCGGTAGTTTAGATGCTCCTACGTGCTTCGGGAGTTTATGAGGATTCTACGTGACTCCCAGTTCATTGCTCTAGTTTTTTGGCACTCGATCTTGTGAATGAGTTGGCAGACTATGGCTCGTAAACAATGATCTTGAGAGATATTTATAACATCAAATAAATAGTTTACAACTATCTACTTAGTTATCAAACATTGTAACATTGGACCTTCGAACTATCAAACCATAGTTTACAGTTAACACCCCGTATCCGAGGACGACTACCTATGCGCAAAACGGCACAAGTCTCTTGTTATTTAATAATAAGGAATATCCAAATAAATAGCTATCGCTTTCAGGATCTCAGCATCTATTCGTGTGAAATCAATGCGTGTAACTAGGCGTGATGCGGAGATATCGATGTTCTGAATGCTGATTTTCAATACGGCACATTAGCAGTAGATGTGGTGGCGCCGCGCGTGATTCCAATGTTGATTGAGATCACACGTCTGCTACAAATTGTTGCTCCAATTCACGTGTGAGGGGAATACATTTTTGAGAAATGTTAAGAATTTATCATTTTATATATAATTTGTTATAAGAACTTTCTTACATTGAATATAAGGGTGACGTGGTTTACAAAAGGATCAATTTTATTAAAGAGGATCACATGAACATAATCATGTCGGTGGACAATGTACATTTATTTATTATTCTATTCACAATATTATTAGTTTAATGCTTTGGAACATTAATATTGCCAGCGATTATTTTACGAAGGCAGCGTATTTAAAAGAATATTATGTATTGGAAAGTTGTTTTAATTCCAGTTCCTGTTAATTATATTATTAATAGTCTAAAAAAAAAGACGTCTCCGTTTATTTTGTTAATAAAGTTGTTGTTTTTATTTAAATTAACCACTTTATCTTTGTGTATTGAAGGTAATGAAGATACCATCATTTACATTCCCAATCTAAAGCGCAGGTACACTGACTTCGCTCGTTTGCCTCCTGAGGGTGGTGTGATATATTCAGGCCCCATTTAAATATTCCCAGGGGTGATAAGGGGAAGGGATGCGCACCGGTTAATCAAGTAACGTGATCCATTTATCTGGAGCACTCTTGATATGGTGTTTCTGAACTTTGGAATATTGTAGCCTCGTTTGAGGGTGGGATTCGTCTTAACGAAATAGGCTAATGAGATCTTGATGTTATTTTGTTATTAATATCACCAATACGAGTATTTGACAGTGTCTTAGAACCAGATAGTATAATGTATACATAAACTAGGTAGTGTTGTTAAGGTCAGTTGTGTTATCATTTTGTTATACTAACAATTTTTTGATATACAAATGGACAATGACCAAAGAACCTATCTGTAACTAACGACAGATATCAATACGGTCTTATGTAAAGTCGGTCACTGATATTTTACTATTCTTACCGATTGAGGTCTACGATGGTTCATATAATTTTCACAGACTCC
>DWPT01004528.1:0-13145 GCA_018251895.1 Agathymus mariae mariae | reverse complement strand
TGTCCATGGGCGACGATGACCACTTACCATCAGGTGGCTCGTCTGCTCGTTTGTCGGCTATTACCATAAAAAAAAAAAATCTGTATGAACATATTATATAAGCGAATTGCAAAGCTTAACTGCATGCTAATAAAAGGAATTAGAATAAGAGAAATATTAATGTATACATTTGAGTAGGTTTTAAAATAAGTTATAAAAGAAACGATGTATGGAAGATCGATAGCGCTCTTCCGAATAGGATTGTTGAAAGAGAATTTTTACATGTAGAAGTTGTTTCTGCAAAACCGTCTCGGAAAGAGAATGAGATTTTTTGCAAAACTGAGGAATATCATCGAATTTCTGAATAAAAAACAAATTTAGTTAATATAAATTAATTGCTTCTGTGGTATCCAACCAAGCATCAGCATAATCTGTAATGGATTTAATTAAAATTTGAGAGACTGATATTTTATTTCAAGAGTAACAACTGACGCAAACTTGTCATGGAATGAAAAAAATTGTGTTGGCACAAAGTAAATATTAAGACGATGTCATAATTCATCAAATAGGTCAACTGTCAATAACCATCTATTTAATAACAAAATATATGTGATTTAATGTACCCGATGTGAAGTAATTAGGAATGAAAATATCAATAAATAAATAATAAATAAACGTTTACACACTCACACCCCCGTACTAGGATTCCCTGAATTGCGGATGGCATGGACATACACAAATATGACATCACAAACACCCACACACGAGAACAAACATTTACCTGTCACATAAATGTCTGCCCCGACCGGGAATCGAACCCGGCAACCCTGCTCGGCAGGCAGGGTCACTACCAATCGGGCTGCGGGGTCGTCAATACATTTATTAACCCCGTAATGTATTTTGTGCTGTTAAAATATTTTATAGTTTGAAGTCCAATTTGCAACGTAGTTTTACAATAATTAGCTGGCACATAGATCCACTAGCGTAAGTAGCGTTTTCAATTAAATTTGCATACATTTTAGTTTACGACATGTTAAAAGATTGCCGAAAACAATATTATTACATATGGTTCGGTTATTATCTGTTGATTATTTGACCTCCAGCACACCGTTTTTGTTTATTTATCAAACCTGCTCGTGACACACGGCTATCTGGTTCAAGAATTATTGCATACACGAATAGGTTTGCCTTTGAATTACTTTATAAGCGCTGTCAGCCAACTCTCGCAATATGCAATCGGCTATGGGAACGTGCAGCATACTTCCACTGCACTGACTTAATTAATAAACTAACCTTTAACTGATATCTTAATTGGCTTACTTCGTGTAGGTACAATAATTTATCACGTTTAACAAGTTTCGCCAACCGTGCCATTATCTGTGTACTACTAAACGTTTAGGTTAAAATTGTTGTCGGTTGTAAAATATATATCATTAAGTGAATGTAATATTCAGTCAAGTTTTATATCGTTGAGATGACTTTTTAGGGCTTCTTCAGTTAGTTAATAAGCGGTTATAGCGCTTTTTATAGACTGGAAACACGTGGGTGAATCTCGGTTACGGATAATCACAGGAGCCCGTGAGGGCGTCCCTAGCATTAGACTGCTTGACACCACGTTTGCTGGATCATATATATATGTATGATATGTATATACATACATATATATGTATTTCTTTTTCCGCGGGAATATAACCAATTACTGGCATAAAGTGTATCCTAGATATTGAAATGAGTTTGGTGGTATAATCTGTTGTATATAATCAGTAGTTGACGCGTGAAAACGCGTGTGACGTTGCATAATAATAAAACGATAGGTAAATTCTGCTAAACATTAGTCTATAGCTCTAAATTTGTCATTTAATAAGGCGGGTGCACCTATTTAAAGACGAGGCAATTTTGTGATAGTCGCACGATGGTAACAGCGATAATGATCATTATACTTTGTGATATTGACTAATATATCATTAAAAACAATTTTTGCCATTATATTTGATATTATATTAGTTTAAATCAAGGCTGGCCATTATCAGATCCTGTAGGTTCCCGAAGGTTAAGTCATGAAATCTTTTTTGAGCCTCTAAAATGTATGTGTATGCAGTTATATTTAGCTTAGTCTAAAGTGTGACGTGGAAACATCGTTTGGTAAAGGCGTATAGCTCCATAATACTTTAAATATAAAGACGAAATATAACTTATGTTCTAAGATAAAGAACTTTTAAGATATTATTCATTTTCGAAAAACCTATTCAGTACATTCACACTGACAAGCGATAATTCTCAAACTTTTCATTACGTCTAATTGTACATTTATCTCATTAATATTCTACCTGAAAAAAATCTATCTGAACTATATTTTGAATAATTGACTTTCATTTGGAAGTAACAGATAAACACAAATCTTATTTATTAGTAAGATACTTGAGCTGGATTACTATGTAGTCATTAGGTACATGTAAGGTTAAATATCTACATTTATTTGCTTTAAGTTTTTATAGCAAATACCAGTTGTACTAATTAATGCGCGTGATTGCGCACATTTGCAACTGCAAAACCACATATTATCTACTTGTCTTCGAATTAAATGGAATTATGAATACTAATGCTGAAAACGGTTGTTGACATTGCTATTAATAACTCATGTCGCAAATACTATCGTACGTACAGACAAAGAAAAATAAATCACAGTTTCTTAAGTTCATAAACAGTATGACGATGTATAAAGTAGGTAAATACTCATACAGTGGATTTATGTTGCCAGGACAATTATAGACTGATCCATACTCATTTCAAGTTGTGCGTTTAAAACGTTCACAGCGGTTAAATTATTATTAAAAAGCAGATATAAGTAACAAAAAAAAGGGGGCCACACACACTCACTCTTGCACTAATACCCCCTGTACGGGTAGCATGGACGTACATAAAGATGACATAACAAGCACACGCACACATGTAAAAAGACATAAAATCATTTATGTTTTATTATGTCTGTCCGGGCCTGGAATCGAAATCAGGACCTCGCGCTTATCAGTCAGTAATACCAGGGTTGTCTTAATCGGGTATACAATATCGCCTTAACCTTCACATCACTGAGATCACTAGAATACATTTTTTAATGAAATACTTGAATGTAATTTAATTCATATCATAAAATTTAAATATCATTATTTCCATTGTGGTCAAATCCTAGGATATTTTGGTTATTTCGAAAAATTCGCTCTTAACGTTGAAAACACTTATAATTGTAATTGTGATGTTCTTTTTCATTTGTTTTTCTTGGTGTCTGAAATAATAATAATAAGGTTATTTTTTCAATAATTTGTTTAAATAGATTCAGATCTTTTTTTGTTGTTATGTGTTTGTGTCAATTTTTCTTGAATATATATCAAAAACGAAATAATTAATTAGACATTGCCAACGTGCCCATTTTATAATATCATTCTCGTTTTTTTGTATATCCCCTATACTAGTACGAATAATAAAACGACAAAGAACACAGAAGTATGCTGACACATTAACAAAGTAGACGCGCGGCACTTGGAATCAATTTTTTATGGTAAAGGCCAACAAATGAGCAGACGAGCCGCCTGATGGTAAGTGATCATTGTCGCCCACGGACATCAGCAAGACCAAAGATATCACTGATGCGTTGTCGGCAAACAAATGAGAAGGTAAGAAAGAAAGTACTGGCTCTCAAGCCCCCAGCCGAACACGACGAGTCGTTTGGCGGCTGACTCAAGCAGGAGGGTGGTAGCTAGCCAGGCAGTCTTCTCGGAAAGATAATAATACCAATAATAATATTAAAGACTTAATAATAATACTGATAATATAATCTTTACGCATAGCCCTACCACCAAGCAAGCTGGCTTCTGTCACCTCTCACGACACCCTGTTCTGCCAGCATGGAATTGGGGGGAGTATTCTAGACCGCCCTAATAAGGCCAAAATTCGAATTGCACTCCTTCGATTCTGAACAAGGCCATCAAGGTCAATCATTATTTTAGAAGGTTACTTAAAGTGTCAGAAACTATAGTGAATATACATAATATGTTAATAAACTGATTTCACATAAATAATACGATTTGAATTCCAACTGCACATTCATTAGTCAGTAATACGGCAGTCAAAATGTTTACTTATATTGACTTTATCGAGATTCTTTTTCTGTTTAAAGCAATATATCTTTTTTTGTAGAGGTGTTGTTCATGTTAACTTCGGTTACCGGAAGCGATTGGTTTTACATACCTATATAGCTACCAGCGTTGATAGTTTGATATGACGGTCTACCGTATAGAGTGGTTTAAGTCCTGTACGCACCCCAAAATTTTCAAACTTGTATACTTTACTTAACATTCTTAGGTTAAGGAAATTATTGTAAGAAAGCTTAACAAAAATACAACCGCTATTATTATTATTACCACCAGCATCAAAAGATACCTGGTGACGCAGTGCGAATTTAGAAACTTCTTTTACTTACACCTGGACATTAACATATTAAGTCGACTGGTATATTTGAACAGCGGCACAGGTTTTAATATAAACATATAACATTAAGGGAAACCTATTATTATTTCGTCACATTCTAAATCAGTCAAGAATGCCAATGTCCATTTAACATCAGGTGGGTCAGCTCCCTCACAGGTTAACGTAAAAACACGTGGGGCATCGTTCAGCACGTCTTGAAAATATCCTGAAGCAACCGTTAATTCAATCTAATCAATTCGGCTCATAATTATTATATTCGTTTGTTCCTCGGTCGAATACGTTCCGTTTGCGACCCGAATACGTAATGAGCAAGGCTTTCCAAGTATCGGGCTACAAGCTATCAGGCGTGCCATCTGACTATTATATTACCAAAATACCACTTTAAATTCAACCCGCTATAGTCCTATAATTAACTTAAATGTAGACGGCAACATGAACAATAATGTGAGGGAAATGCATTTTCACGGCGAAATTCTCCTGTCGAATGGACGAACTCCCATCGAATTACGGCTCTGTGATTCGTTAAGCGCTGTTCTAAACAGCTGTTTGCGCTGACTATTTAATATGTGAGATTGTTTACTTTCTAAGGAGTTATAGAGTTTAATTAAAATTTATTACTTTACTTCTTAATTTATTTAATGACATAATTGATTGTTGGTGACATAAATGTTTTTGGGATTCATAGCGATTATGAGCGATTTATCTCATTCAAGAGAAATGTAAAATAGTTCGTAAAATGATACGCTCTTATACCTACGGCACATTAAACAATTATTTCTGTGAAGACGCTGAAACTAGATTTGATAGAATCAAACAAACAGAATTATAAAAATGATTAAATCAAAACAAATCTGCGCAACGGCTGTAACAGTTAGAGCGACTTCGTGTAAGTTGATAAGGTTAATCTTTATTGAGATAAAAATGTGTCACTTCTAGTTAAATCCTGTTTTTTACACCTATGGTCGTGGGTGTGTAAGTTCAAAAGATTAAAGTTAAATGATAACCTGAGAATGCTTTATTTGACAAATACAATTCTTTTATTTTAAACTTCTTTTGTGTGTAGTAAAACAGTTATTAGAAGCAATTCAAAATTGTTTTTTGAAAAAGTTAACGATAATATTTAAAAGCGTTTAAAACTTATAAATCTGTTGTTATTTCTAGTTATCAGAAAATTATAATTATTATTATTATTATTTATTTATTATTATTATTATTATTTATCATTTTTCATCATTTTTTTATTTGCTTTAGATCTATACCTTCTTGTATAATCAGGCCAATGTGAGATAGTTCCTTACAATAAAAGTGTTTATTCAAGTAATTTATTTATCTCATCAAATTCACCCGCAGGTCAGCTAATCAGTAAGATAGATCTACCCCCAAATACAACGAATCCCAATATTTTAACATGCTTCCAGGCGAAAGTACTGAATAATAATAAAAAAAAAAAACAAGTATCCCTACGTTAGGAATAACCTTAAAGTAATTTTAATAAATTCTTTTATTCTACATTACAAATGATAAACCTTAATAAACTAAGCACATCCCTTAAAATTAATGTTAATTACCAATAAATGCAATTGAAAGAAACCTGTAATATTTCGACACTATGTGAAGAAAATGAGTCATTATTTATGGATACCGAAAGCACTGAACGCAACTGATATTAGCATACCTATATCGGACACCCACATCGCAATATCGCTGGCAGCCGGATCAAAATGTAATTAAATCGTCAATACACGAACGTTATATGAACTGCCTGCAAATGGTGCCAAGGACTTAAGTCTTGCGATAGAAGCGCTCTGAAATGATAGACGATCGTCTGTTCAACGTCTCACACATATCTAATACTTAAATTATCAATGTGTTCTATTCTTATATGTTAAGTAGTAAAAAAAGTATGTATATGTGTCAAGCGTAAGTTATCAACTAAAATAAGGTACGCAGGCGCAGTCGCTGGTGTAATTGGTTAACGACCACAATAGCGGTATTGTGCATCGGATGGTAAGTTAAGCAATCTTGGTTTCTTTGGTTAAATAGCATTCATTAGGTCTCACCGAACGTCTTCTTTTGAGCTCTCGATGAGCTTGTTAACTATCTTCACTACAACAACAACATTGGGCTGCTCCAGCATTACACTATCTTTAATGATGAAATAATCTGATGCTGAGCCGTATTTCTCCCGCTCTTTCTCCCTCTGAGCGATTGTATGGCTAGTAACAAAATTCAAAGAAACTCATATATTATTTGTAATTTTTGAGTGGGGCATTTGGAAGTCTGATTTATAAGTTTGACAACCAGACCTTCTGGACTGAAATAAACGTTTTAAAATAAGCAAAGATCACGGTTGAATATTAAATGAGCTGCATATGACTCTTCCAGTAAAATACTATGATTCCTATTGAGTGCTATAGCGGAGCGGTTTTGCCAAAGCGCACCGCGGCAGAACTACTAATGAACGTTGTAAGGTTCCAAGTAACGGTCGTCGGTGCGCATAACATAGCCACCTATGAATTATTGATACGCTAACGAATGTGATAAAACATTTGTCTTATGCCCTATAAGGATGTGGTTGATCTATTACCGTTTAAGTAGGTTTTGACGATTCTAGCATTGATGTTAACTAGAGCATTGTTTTTCTAGAATTCTTGATTTTCTTATTGCAAAGTAAACAAATATCGGGCTTCAGAGTTCAAAGTTTAGTCTGGATGGCAGCTCCTTCATGATGGTTATTGATTTGCTTGCTAGTTTTCGTTCTAAAATCGAGCATTATTTTTTACATGTTTTGAACCACTTAAAAGAGTAGGTTCATCAGCTGCATCGGCAATTTCCGCCGAATCACGGTCGTTAATGAGCTGCGAACACCAGTTACTTTTCCAGTAGTGTAATAGTGAGTACTAAGGCATATTACCTATACTTTTGCAATTTTTTAAGGTAATAGCCGACAAACGAGCAGATGAGCTACCTGATGGTAAGTGGTCATCGTCGCCCATGGACATCAGCAAGACCAAAGGTATGACTGATGCGTTATCGGCCAGGAAATGAGAAGAAGGCACGAAAGAAAGTACTGGCTCTCAAGCCCCAGCCGGAACACGATAAGTCTTTTGGCAGTTGACTCAAGCAAGATGGTGGTAGCTAGCCAGGTAGGCTTCACCATAATAATAATATTGATAATATAATCTTTACGCAAAGCCCTACCACCAAGCAGGCTGGCTTCTGTCGCCTCTTACATACCTTGTTCTGCCAGCATGGGATTGGGGGGAGTATTCTAAGCCACCCCAATACGACCAAAATAAAAAAAAATACATAAGCATGGGGATATTGAGAGATCAGACTGATCAGCGAATCAACTAAAACTACTTATTACGAAAAGTAAATTAAAACTAAATTTTATTTAAAATCTTTTACAGAACAAAATTCGTAATTAACATTATCCTCAAATAACTAATCATCAAAAGTCAAGTCATAAGCCGGTTAGAAATTCTTGCAATTATTTCAACATCTTCGTACATGTTATAAACTTCCTGCTACTATTTTCCTATGGAATTTTTACAGTAAAATTATAATATGACTCACCGGTAAATTTATGATACGTTTTATGTACACCATGGACAAATAATTCAATGGAAACTTGTAATAAACTTAAAATTAGTTAGTCATTGTGAATATGTGAAGGATAATTTATTTTTTATATTTGATCATACAATTTTCGGTGGCAAAGTCGAAAAGTCGGTTAAGAAATTGTTTAATCCCTTCCATATGCCTTAAAACTTGACGGTGAGGTTTTTTAACTTACAAAAAATGTATCGGAGGTATAGTGCAATATTCCAAATGTTAGTAACAAATCTGAGAACAATTACATTCATAGACTCTCCTTGGAAAAAGTGTTTTGAGGGTTACTTCATATCGCATAGCCGATAGGTGAAACATCATTTCAAAGGTATTTTATACAGTATTTTTCTGATTATATGTAAAGATGACCGTTATGATTCCAAAGGATTCTGAAATACGGCAACGCTCATAAAGTTTCATCACTAGCAGTCACCCATCAAGCTTCGATTACACCAGACGTTAAGTCTGTAAAACATTTACTAGGACTATGTATGACAGAGTCAGTATGTCTGACAGAGAACGTTATTAGAAACACGTGAACTGAAGTGATTGGAAATTGGTGTCAAATTCACGTCCTTCTTTCTGCTTTTTTGTGTAAAATTCTCCTGTGAACTTGGCAAATTTCCACAATATCGCCTTCCAAATCTCCTTCAATTCCATTTAGAATATTAAAATCAGAATAATCGCATTATTCAATCGATGCAATCTCTGTTTTCTCAGAATGCCTTTTTTACTTGAAATGAATTACTGATAAGTTTCATAAAGTTGTAACTTCGGTGGGTTTGTGTTTGGAATTAATTATTAAAGTATATATGTAGTCTTCATGCCGTTGTTGTCATTACCACGCACTAGTGCTGTGTCATTATTAAACAAGTATAGGCTTAGCGAACGTCGACCATTGGAACCTATCGTCATTTTTTTTTAATGATAATAGCCGACAAACGAGCAGACGAGCCACCTGATGGTAAGCGGTCATCGTCGCCCATGGACATCAGCGAGACCAAGGTATCACTGATGCGTTGTCGGCCAGCAAATGAGAAGAAGGTAAAAAAAGCTTCATAGCTTCGTCTTTGTTTATTAGGTTGCATCACGCGCAGGAAAAATTTGCTTGGACCTTTGGAAGCACCCACACCTATAATTCATGCTGAAACTCGAACAGATTGTATGTAACTCAGAATACAACATATGAATTTTATTTAAGTAAGTTTTATTATAAGTAAATTCGAATGTAGAGATTGATGACGCAGATTAAAATCACCCTTGAGAGTAAGAATTTGCATCGAACTTTGAATTTGGATGGTTGCGCACACTTTGAAAGTCTACTGAAATTGTTATATAAAATTTAACTATGCGAATCATCCAAATATCAGTAAATTTCTGAAACCGAGATGCAACAACACAACGCGGAACACGTGCACGCAGTCATGTCAGCGATTAGACAAAAGCTTTGACGGCGCAAACACTCGTTTTGGGGACAATCATTATGAGAAAATCTTCCAAATGACTAAAACACAGTAATAAAGACATTCATAGATGTATCCCGTGCACTTATGAACGACACTCACGTCTGTGATGAGTATCTTGGATGGAATAAAAGTACCGCTCTGCTGTGAGCCGCCGCGGGACCAGGTCGTCGTTAACTGGCGAATTACCAAAAACGGTCTCTAAAGCAGACATCCTCACTGATAAGGCTAGTCTAGTATTTCGGGCTAGAAGAGATAACTGAGAAGCTTTATCGCAACACCTTATTTGCGCAGAAACTTTTCACTGTGCGCTGATACTACGATGGTAAAGGTTTGCATTGTTTAAATCCAGCTGATGACTTCGTGTTCTTTCTTCACCAGTAACCCATCGATGACGTCACTTCCTAGATAGTTATCGTCTCGCTAGAATCAATCGTAAAATGTTTGCACGTGTTTTGATTACCGTGTCGGAGGGTCGGTAGGTAAGCCAGAAATGCTCCTCTGCTTATATCTTGACCCGCAACTCGTTGATGCTATTATTTTATTACGGACGCCCACGGGCGACGATGGCCAATCTACTGGCCAGTATCTACTGATAGATATATATCTGTTGTCTGTTTAATTGTCAGTAATTAACAGAAAATAGGCCTTCCCGTTGGCGGTCGCTTCGTAAACCTTGTATAATTCCAACATTTTTTATCTCTAACGCCACGTCTTTAACCCAACCGTCCAACTATTCAACCTTCTTGAAATAACCGTGATTTTTTTACATAGTTCAATTGCAGTGTCGGAGAGTTAGGTACAAGCAGTTAAACCGTTTTCGTTTATCCGGCGAAGCAAAAGTGAAGCCCAGGCTAGAAACATAAGAAAATCACAAATTTGGTATTTCGAACCAATCCTCAAGAGTATAATACAATAATATATAACAAGAGTATAATACAATAATATATAATAACAGTATAATACATATGAATTGAAATTTCAATAGAGCTGATAGTTCTGTAATACGTGTATGGGTACAGTGCTTACTCCCTCACACTTTCACGTTAGGTTTTCTTTGACACTAACCCAAAAACAAAGAATTGTCTGTTTCATAAATATGCCTCAGTTGAACTTTGCACTCTTCGTTTGCTAACAGGACTTTCTTCAATCTAACATCATTATTTTACGCATCATCTAAATGAAATAATTTAGATATCCGTAAAAAGCAGTGAAGATAAGAGTTAACTGTCATATGCGCATCGGTTTTCGGAAGCTTTGTGGTCCGAAAACGGCTAGTAAATAGTTGGAGCCGGCATATTTGGCACCGGACCCTCTTGAAATATACCGCTAAGCACATGTATTAGCTTCGCTGTGCCATGGCTAGAATTATAAGTTGGATAAGTAAATTCTTTGCAGAGATTCTTTTTTGCTCATTTTATTGTTTATTTTTTGGCTATTTCGAAACTAAATTTGGAATACGTAATGACGTATATGATTCCACTTGGTATAAGAACTTATTTCGCATTGTAAAAACAGAAGTTAAGATATTTTAAAACTATTTTTCTCCTACCTCGTCCTCTATCTGTTTGCCTAAGGCTCGATAGAAGTTGGAGTTCTAAGGTTTAAAATATTTTTGGCTCAGGATCGACTAAGAAAACTTTCATATGAGTTTATACAATCTCTAATAGGTATTCCCTTAAAATCTTATATACATCATAAATTTGGAAAGAACTGAGTTCCGGTGTACTTTTTACATTTGTTAAAATACTGTATTTTTGATAAACTGAGGAATTGTTGAATCACTTAAATGGATATTATATTTCATTTTCAGCAGTTTTGTTAAAAGTCACAGACCTTAACTTACACGCTGTACTCACTCTATTTTTACTTAATCCTTATTTACTTTGAAATAAAAATCAATAAAAAACTATAACATTAAAATTAGCCCAAGTAATAACAGCAATATTGATATCACTCGTGTATCGGCGCAGAGTGTCAAAGCATTTGTTTCTAGATCGGGGACAAGAAATCTTGATTGTGACGCTATTGACTCCTGCGCATTTGAAATGCGAGCCGCATATCTTACAGGACATTCGCGCGATCGAACCAATGAACGATTGCTATTCCACGTGTGCCATTGTATAATTATAAAATAATATTAAATTGGAACAGGCGTTGGTACGTCTGTTCATTAAATTTAGGGTTATTGAACTGTCGCCAATTAAACAGAGTATATACTAGGTATAGTAATTTTTATTTAAAACACCTCTTCAAGTCAGACCCTTACAAGTTCCCTGGTCCGAAACTTGTACTAACTTGCGTAGAGTTGTTTACTGCATGGTGCATGCATTATAGTATTTTATTTGAAAGGGTTTCGACCAAATATGCTCGTGTGTCTAAAACCATAACATTAATATTAAAGTTTCTACTTTGGAGTGTTACTATCGGATTTTTTTGAAAATTCTTCTATATTTGTTTTTTCGAAACGTCTTTAATTATAAAGAATCTATTAAAATATTTTGGTCACTTTACTTTATTAGTAGCCCCTCTACGAGTTCTTAGAGAAGAGACAAGACCCACGTCAAAAGACCCGACCATCGAGACCTTACAGTAAATCGTCAATGGGTTGAAGATATTTGTTTAACTTCCATCTTTTGTACCAATACTCAAGGTTAAGAAATGTCTGCTTCTTAGTGTGGTGTAAAGTTGTAAATGTACTTTTTCATAATCCAAGACCAATCCGCGGGCTAGAGCGAGTTATAAAACATGGCGCGTCCCGGGTGTCACAAGAGACGGATGGCTCGATGTACTCATTATATTGTACAAGACAATTTATACGCCACCTAACGTATTGTTTTTCTCCTACATTTACAAAATTCTACTCGCTCTGCTAAAGAGTAATTGTGAATTCCGAACGCGATTTTTATTATTTTGCTTGCAGTGTCACGCAGGATACTCGGAAAGGATATTTCGCGTATTAGTCACAGTTCATTTGTTGTTAAATGTTAGTAATAATCTGTTAAAAATTTTGTTTTCTTCGAAGGTTCAACGACCGTTGCGAAATGTATTATATTTATGCTGGCCGCGCACAAGTACCTTTATCTTTAAGTTTTAAGGTACTGATATATGATGAATTTAAAATTGATCTCTTTTTATAGCTGCAATAAAATAAATACATGCTTTGAATGGTAAGGAAGTGAATTTTATATATTTATCAAGCTCAGTTAAGCCTGTACAATTTTAATCATACAAGTAAGTATTTGATAAAGTCATTCGTATGGATTATAAGTACAAAAAATATTTATATGCATTGATTAAAAACTCATTAAAGAATATCTCGTTCTGTATAAGACTTATAAATTATTATTCGCTATGTGTGAGATTCGAATTCTCGCTTTTAAATTACAGACAATTAATTCAGTATCGAATTATTAATATTTCAACTTTGTTTTCATAATTAAAGTACTAAATCAATAAATCCAGACAAAACCTGCATATGTAAATCATTACTTATATTGTTATAATGTATTAAAATATAACAAAATTTACAAAATTAAAATATACACCGTTGATAAATAAAATAAAATTAAAGTTACAGTTATAATGTGTACTAAAGTCGAATAC